>PVLD010005546.1:0-111045 GCA_004027595.1 Dinomys branickii
CACACACACACACACACACACGATCTCACTCACTCCACCTACACTTGAAATGAGGGAAGTTGGACAGAGGCCATGAGGTACACTCATCAAGCTCTCCTCACGTGGATGGAAACACGGATAAATGTTTCTTCAGTCAACTTCCCTCAAATGCAATACTAGTCATTTTAGAGTCCCCAAAGTCCTTTGCAAAAAACGCTAAGTAGTTAAATAGCATGCACATTTAGGACTATGTTACCCTCACACACGCTATGTTACTCATTAGAACAAGAAGCGCCAAAGCATGTTTCGTAGAAGCACTTGTCAGGTTATGTTTAAGACAGAGAGAGTATATAGACTTGGCCCTCACCCCCACCAATGACTTTTTCAAAAACTTTATTTGGAAATAATTTGAAACTGTTAGAAATGTTGAAAAAATAAGAGTGTACTTTCTGTATACCCTTCACGTGGCTTCCACTAATTGAACAGTTTACCTAACAGTAGTTCACATGATCAAAACTAAGAACTTAACATTAGCATGTTACTAATGAATGAAACCTTGTTTTATATTAGGGTTCCTCAGGTTTGGCTCTTCTTTCTAAGATCTCATATTACTTTTTATCATCCTCCTCCTCCTCTCTCTAACAGTTCTTTGGTCTTTCCTGATCTTGCCATAGGGAGAGGAATAGTTAGGGTTCTTTTCCCCAAAGAAAATGATGTTTATTGGTACATTTTAGGCATACATAGTGATCACATTCATCACAGGGAATTTGTGTCTGTGCATGACACAAAGTGATTTTTCCCCCATCCCCCACCCCCCTTTCAACCCGTCCCCCCCTTATTTACAAAAGCTTTGTTTCCTCCGCTCCTTTTCTTCACCTTTTCTTTTTCCACTTTTCCCTTTCGTTCTCCTCCCCCCTCAGTTCCCCTTTCCATTTGAACATCTCCTTCCTATTTCACAAAATCTGTGATACATTTTGGAGCTACTTTACAGTTTTGGTTTCTTTTGGTACTGCCCCTGTGTTTGGGATTGTCTGATGCTACATCATGATCAGATTGAAGTTTTGTCTTTCTGACAAGGATGCTCAGTAGTGAGATCCTTTTTCAGTGAATTACATGGAAGGGTCCCTGCAGCCAGCGTCTTACTATAGGTGATGTTAACTCTGAGGACTTCGTGGTGTCTGCTGGTTTCTCCACTGTAAAGTTACTGTTTTGTTCTTTTGAATTAAAGAGTTTTAAATCATGGACATCTCTCTCTCTCTCTTTGAATTCTGCCCAGTAATTTCAGTATCAGTGGTTAGGGTCATATTCTAATCTTAATTTCTTTTTCCTTATTCTTTCTGCAGATATTCATTGGAATTCTTTGGTAAGGCAGAGCTATTACCTGCCCTCCAAATAGTTATTTATTCAATGCTCTAGATCTGTATGAGTTTACAGATATTCACTCATTGTATGGGTTATAATCTAATGTTATTTATTTTATTGCTGAAATTGCTCCCATTTTGCCCACTCTGAGGTTGACTCATATGACGTTCACCATGCCCCATCCTTTTTTAAACATTTCCTTACTTTTGGCACAACATACTCCTCCTCTTACTTTTGCTGCCTCAGACCTGTATCACTTCTCCCCAGAAACCTCTATTTTTAATTAAAAACCAAACCTGAAATCAAGGAAGCTGATGTTTCTTAGTCTCATGCTACTATCAGCACCATCAGAGGTACTTCTCAAACACCATCCACTTAATCCTAACTCTCTACTCCTTAGGTACAGTTTTTACACTTTCTTAAAAGGGCAAATTAAAGATTAATCAAGATAGGTGCATAAAGCAGCCCAGACAGAATGGTAGTCAGGTGTGATGGGCTTGCAGTTAATTCAGAAGTAAAACAAACATAGACACAATCTACTTCAGTTTCCCCAACTCCCTTTTTTATATATTTAAAATATTTTACTGGGATTTGCTTGCATTATGTGCATATTATACATACCACATTTTCTTTACCACTCATCTTATGATGGGCATATGTGCTCTTTCCAAGATTTAGCTATTATAAACTGTGCTGCTATAAACATGAGTATGCAGGTATCACCATGGTATGATGACTTTAATTCTTTTGGGAAGATACCCAGAATGAGAATAGCTGGGTCAAATGGAACCTTAAATTTGGGTGTTCAAGCAGTCTCCATATTGATTTCCATAGTGGTTGTGCCAGTTCATACTCCCACCAGCAATGGAAAAGGTTTGCTCACCACCCCACAGGCTCCCAGCCTCTCCAGCATGTTACTGGGTGATTTCTTGATAACAGCCATTCTTTCTGCAGTGAGATGAAAATTCAGTGTTGGCTTAATTTGCATTTCTCAAATGGCCAACAATGCTCAAATCCTTTCTGTAGATCCTTTCTGAAAGCTGTAAAACTTAAGAGGAGAAGTTAATGTAATATCTGCTCTTCCAGCATTCAGCCTAGTATTTCTTTACAATCTAACAATGTCAATAGTGCTTCCTGCATTGTTCTTACTGATAAAGATAGGCATAATTTCAGTTTATTATGGAAACTTCCACTGTTTACCTTTTATGATAGATGTCATTGCCCTTGGGTTTGCCATGACTATGAATATGATTTTTGAGACTATGCAGTCATTTTGCCAGATCTGGAAGTAAAGCCTCAAAGAAACAACTGAACAGTAGCCCCGCTGCTCACCAAATACCTTCTCAGGAAGGGAAATAGCTGTTTTGACTCTGAGGCTATCTCTTTGGCAATATAAATTCATTGAAAAGTAATGTTTTCTATAAGAAACAAACTCATTAATTTTTTTCTACTCATGCTGAAGTCTGATATTTTTAAGAAGATTTAGAAAACCATAATATTCCCAAAAGTACATCTAGAAAATTCCAGCCAAGCCCAGAGGGGTGAGAAAGTTACCACATCCTCTTTCATGTTGTGTATACTGAAGGAATTCTCCAGTTCTGAAAAGCAGAAGAGAATGATAGCCCTGGCACTCTGGATCCAGCTCAGCATGGGGAAAATGATAACATTCCACAAAACCAGGTGTGTTGACTTTTAGAGTCAGAGCCTTCTAACCAACAGAAGGCGGCTTCCTGCCCTTATTGGAGACTGAAGGAAGGCCTGCAGCCAGGCGTGGGAGCACATGCCCGTCATCCCAGTGCTCTGGGAACCTGAGGCAGGAAAATTGAAAGTTCAAGCTCCGACTGAGCAACTTAGCAAGACCCTGTCTCAAAAATTTAAAAAGGCTGGGATATAACACAGTGTGAAGGCCCTGCGTTCAAGCTCCAGTACCACACAAATTAAAAAGAAAGTATCAGAACATGACCTCAGAGATAGCTGTCCAAGAGGATAGCTGCAGTGACAAGCTCTCAGGGAGAGGCACTGCTCTGCATTTCCTGCAGGTTTCCACTCTAAACAGAGGAGCACCTGAGAGCACTTCAATGGCAGTTTTACTCGAGAGACACATTCTTGTGCTGGGAATAGCCTTCAGGCAGTGCCTCAGACTTTGTGTTTCTTTCCCTTTTCTCCCTGCGGTCACTGCTCTCCTCTCCTGTCTATTCCAGCTGCAGGGGCTGGGCCTGCTATGAAGCATAGACTTTCTGCAGAAACACTTCAAAGAGAAAACCATTTAAAAACATCAAGAGATGATTTTAGAAATCCTATAAAACTAGAAATAGCCTTTGATAGAGTTGCCTTTAAGTAGACCAACGTAGAAACCATAGAGACCCTTTTAACTATTTGTCCATCAGCAGATGCTCCACACTATTACAGGATTCTCTCACACAATTGCAAAGACTGCAAGGGATAAATTTTATAATGCAAAGTGATATGTTTTGATAAAAGAGAGGTCAGCAAACTAGGATCCCCAGGTTAACTCTGGCCCACTACCTAGGTAATGGACTGAACTGTGTCCTCCCAAAGTGAGTATTCTGTAGCCCTGGGCCCCAGTGCAATGATACTTGGAAATGGGGCTTCAGGAGGTCATTAGGGTTAGGTGAGGCTCTTAGTCCAGTGGGATGAGTGTCCTTAAAGAAGAGCCAGACACCAGCGTGCTCTATTTTCTTCTACACAGAGAAAAAAACCTGGGGGGAGGCAGAGAAGGCAACTCTCCGTAAGCCAGGAAGGCTTTCTTTAAACCAGGAAAAGATGCTTCACCAAGAATTGAATTTTCAGCAACTTGATCTTGAACCTTTGGCCTCCAGAATTGAGAGAACATAAATTTCTGTTGTTTAAGGTACAGAGACGGTCATACTGTGCAATGGCAGCCCCAGCAAATGAATGGAACCTACTCTGTAGTCAAAGTCCAAAAATGTTTATTATCTAGCCCTTCACAGAAAAGTGAACCAACCTATGGAATAAAGACTGACTGTGCACAGTATGTTTTAATATCCCAGTGGGCTATTAAAGGACTAAAGGGGAGGCGCTGACTTAGTCGGCAATGGCCAGGCTAGCACAGGCCTGATTACCTGCAGGAGTGGCCGGGACTCCTTCCCTGGCTGCCTCACCTGAGCTATGTGGTTGTGGTGAGCATGCGTGCCCTCGTTAGCTGAAATCCTCGAAGGGCAGGCACCCTGGGGAGCTCCTCCCGGGAGACTCGTAGAGGCCCATGGTGACTTCAGGTTAGAAAGGAGGTAGATGTGAAGAGCAAGCCTGGAAAATAAAGAAGAAGGAACTGCCCCACGTCTCACTCTCTGTGGTGGCAGCTCCTCCAGTGTCAGAGGCCTCCTCTCAGCC
The DNA here is from genome assembly GCA_004027595.1 of Dinomys branickii. Taxonomy (NCBI): domain Eukaryota; kingdom Metazoa; phylum Chordata; class Mammalia; order Rodentia; family Dinomyidae; genus Dinomys; species Dinomys branickii. Next base: position 4,714 of record PVLD010005546.1, read on the forward strand.
CCTGCTGTACAGCAGGAGCCAGGCTGTAATGAGAATGAAATCTTTGCCATTGTTGAAAAGGCTTCTCTTTGGATACATGAACATTTGCATTTATCGTCAGCGTGTGCTCTCTTCCTCCTTGGAGCAGTAATTGAGAAGTTTAGACCCCCTATGGGTGCTTCTGGGCTTTCGCTCATCTCACCTGGTTGAGTTGTAACTCAGCTCCTCCCTGGGAAGTGGACGCACCTTCTTGCCAGCTCCTTAATGAAGAACCTTTGATGAAAGAAGCTGTCAGCCAAAGTGACAGCACCACATCAGAGATTCGGTACAGGAAAGGATTCTTATTTTGGTCTGCTGTCCACCAGGTCACCCGTTGGGTTTCTGGCCCTGAATGCCAGCCCGGGCACGAGGATCCAGCTCTCAGGAATGTGGAATTCCAAGGCTGAGGACACTCTTGGGATGGACTCACTTCCAGCAGGGTTGTTGTAGCTGCCTTTTATTCAGGCTATGGTGATCCTACTGTTTTAGAAGCAGCCAAAAAGAACTGGACTCAAAGAGAAAACACCATTTTTCTTCTCCACTCCTCCACCCTGTATAATCAATAATTCAACTCTATAAAGCAAGCCAGACAGAGAAGCTGATACAGTACAAAGGATGAGATGGGCCAGAGAGCATCCACATCAACGTCTAAAACTTCTCTCTGCCTCTTTCTCCACCATGCCCTGGTTTGCCTTTGGTTTGTCTTGCCCTGAATGCAAAATTAATCCATTTGAGATATGGCTCAAATTTAGTTTGGGAGAATCAGATATAGAGTGTGTAAAACTAAGGGAAAATCAGATCCACTGTGTTTAAATGTCAAGCAGTTATTTGTGTTTATGGAAGTCACTGTCCCCTCTGAATGAGGCACCATGTGCAAATGCAAGAAGTAGATACTTGTGTGCATTAAAGGCATAAATCAGAAAATGCCTCGTGGACAGATAATTATTACAGCAGCATCAAACACCTAGTTTGGCCAAGCACCTTCCAAATACCTTACACACATTAGTGCATTTAAATTGGGTCATTTCTGACATATTTAAAGCAGGGGAGGTTGTCATAAAGTGGTACAGAAATGTGTGCCATCTACTTGGATAAATTTCAATCTCTATATATATTTAATTCCAGCTTTTAGGGAACAGAGGACCAAATCCCCTTTTCATTCTTTATTCTAACTCCTTGGAGCATAAATTCCTCCACAGACTAATTTCATGGGTCCCAGAGAAAAGGTATAATTGCTACAGTGAAATGAACTCTCTGGAAATAACCTCAGCTGTATACACCCTTGCCTTCATTCCTTGGTGTGCCCCTGAGTCACAGCTTAAATAAGACAGATTAATAGGAATGACTTCCTCGGGGAGAACCATTTGTGGTAATTTTGAAGCAAGCAGGCATAGCCACCCATCTAAATCCAAGAGTCCCCAGGAGGCCATCATCTCTCTGAAGACGTAAAAAGGATTAAATTATTAAGTGCTAGGTGTCTTGATTAATTTGGTGATAGCGGGTAGTGTGTTTCAGGAAGGAACTTCCAGTCTGCAGATCAGAGTTGCGAGAATGACCCGACCTTGACAGGACACATCTCTGCGCCCCTGTGGTGGAAGCAATGGTTGCAGGTGCAAGCTGGGATTAGCCCCACTGCATTTGATGGGCAGCCCTTCATCAACCAGCAGAGCCTGCTGGCTCTGGGACTGAACCCTCTAACCAGGCCCAGGGCCTCTCACAGCTCTGCCATGTGTGAACCAAGGCCTGGAGGTTTGTTTTACCTTTATGTAACCTTAGCCACTTAGGGCTCCCTGGCCACGTCTTAGTTACTTTTTTCTTTGTGGGGACACAATATGCAACACCCACAAGTAAAGCAGCAAAGGTTTATTTGGCACACAGTTTGGAGAGGTTTCAGTCCATAGCCGGCTGGCTCCAAGGCAGGGCAGCGTGGCAGAGGGGCATTACAGAGGAGAACCAGCATGTGTTCTCTTGGCAGAGCAGGTAGGAGGCAACAAGCAACGCACCTTCCTTTCTCTTTTATCCTATCCAGGCCAGGAGCCTTTTGGGTGGTGCCCCCACACCCACAGTGGGGCTTCCCATTATCCACATCCAGAATCACGCTAAATCAGTCACACCCTTCATCCACATTCACACATTCTGCATCCAGACACTTCTGAAAAGCCCCACCCATGAGTGCATGAGACTTTCGGACAAATACATACAAGCCATAGCAGGCCAGGAATAAAATCCTGGTCAGAATTGGGCAGAAAAGTGCCCACTCTCGTGAGACCTCCAGGTCCCTCTTCAAATCCATCCTTCTATTTTCTGGTTTTCTCCCCATGCTCTTTTCATTCACTCATTTATTCATGTGATAAATACTACTGAGTCATTACGTGCCTGGCGCTGTTCTCATTGCTGGGTTTACATTCAGCTCTAAAGATCAGTAAAACTTATATTAGAAGGGATACAGAAAAAGACTGGGGGATCTCTCAGCTATTTGGGAAACCTTACTTCTCTTTTGGTCATTATCTTCTCCTACCCTAACCTGGCAGTGGTGGGTTGCTGGCCCCCCCAGGCAGCCATGAATGTTCAGGAAACCCCACCTATGGCCCCTACAGCCTAGAAATCACTTCCTGTTCACATAGCTATTGAAGTCATGCCTAGCCATAGCACCCTTGGCCAGTACTGTCTGATGTTGCACAGAGGCCCTATGAAGCTGCACACATTCTGGCCAGCCTAGTGTGGACCATCTGCACCCTAGTGCCTGCCTAGTGCTCCAGGTTTAGATTACAGTTGAAACAGCTCACTTCATTTTGTCAATTCTATTAATTTGCAATTTATAGACGCAGTCTCTCTATGAATATATTTTCCCATTGCAAAACATTGATTCCCCAGATCAAAAGTGGTTCCTGACTACCACCCATCCCCTAAAGGGGATTTATTGTGTACCTTTCTGGACCTCTTGCTCTGATTTTACTTAGAAACAAGCTTTCACACTCTGATGTGTACACAAATCCCCTGTCAACACTGCCACAGTATGTGTTGTATTGCTTTGTGTTTTTTCTTACACAGATGGTGTACTTAAATGTCACTCTGCAGCTTCGTTGTTCCACTCACTAAGAACCTCCCAGATCAGTATAGAGTCCTGCAATTCCTTCTCAACGGCTGTTTAACATCCCCTAGTATAAACCTGCTTTTCTTAGGGATGTGAAAGTGTGTTTTGTTTGGCAGGGTAAATGCGAAGGAATGGATCTATTAGATTTGTACATTTTAAGTTATTATAGAGCTGGGGGCTTCTTTAGCTCAGTAGCAGAGCTTGTACTTAGCATGCATGAAGCCCTAGGTTTGATCCTCAGTAGCACGCAGAAGTCCATTATGTGTATGACTGATCCTCCTGATCTCGTGCTGATGTACACATCCACCAGTAATCCGTGAGAAGGCTCCTCCTGGTTTTACTCACAGCCCTTCCACCCTCAGGCCAAAATCTGAGGTCCTAGGTGCTGAGATACAAGTCCCTCTGCCCTGTGGCTTGGGCTTTGGGTACCTTGTGCGGCTCAGTGTGTTCATTCCCAAGAGCCTCTGGTAGATGTAGCTAGGAAGGACCCCGCGCTATTGTGGGAAAGATAAGCCATTCAATAAAATGGTTCACTGGGGGTGTTATTTTAAAGATCCTTTTTAGAAAGGTACTTTAAGGGTCCTGACTTCAAATGGTAGAGAAAAAGCCTACAGATTTTTTTTTCCACCCCTATTCTGTAATCACCTAATACATCTCCACGACAACCAGTATCATCTCTTTGTTGTGCGTTCTTCTTGAAATACTCTGTGCGTGTGTTTGCAAAATGTATGTGTACAGATGCCGCCTTGTCCCCCAGTGGATACAAATGCTAGCATGGCGGGAATGCAGGGGAATGGTTATGAAGCTCTAAAGCCAAGTTTTCTTGGTTCGGCTCTAAGCTCTATCACATCATCTGCACATCCTCTGAGCAAATTTCTTAACTGCTATCTGCCTCGGTTTCTCCATCTGCAAAATGGAGATTATTGTTCGAGAGTTACTAAAATGATTAAATGACAGCATTTATAAAGCCTTAAGACCACTTAGAACACAGTAAGAAGCATGAATTCATTTATTAAAAGGAAGGGAAGGATCTGTCCAGCTGCACTTTGTTTTTCAACAAAATAGTCTTAGAATTTAATCTCCTCTTTTCAGAGGTGTGTGACACCCCTGTGTAGATAAGACATGAAGTGTTTACCAGGCCCCTAGTGACAGAGTCATCATCTGTTTTTCTGCTACTAAAACCACACTTTGATGAATAACCTTGTCTATGGACATTTTGCTTGCTTGAATGTCTGTGGGATAATCTCATTACAGTGGGATTGCTGGTCCTAATGCTGGTAGCTGTTTCCACACCAGCTTCATGGAATTTATACCTGCTTACCTTCTTAACCGACAGTATGAGAAAGGGCCTGTGTCCAAGACCCACAGACATGGTGCTAATAAGCTTTTCAATCTTTGCCCAACCAATAAGAATGGTGTTTCGATGTAGTTTTAATTTGCACATCTCTTTATGAGGGAGAGTAGGTTTCTTTTCATGTATTTCCAAGCTCTTCCTGTGTCCTTGTGAACTGTCTATTTGTTTTCTCCATTTTTTGGATGGCTTATAATTTACTGACTTACTATAAATTATTTGCTGATTGCTACAACACTTTACACCTATTAGGAAAATTTACTTATTGTTATTTGAGTTATTTTCCTCAATATTTCATTTGTCTTTTAATTTCCTTTATGAGAATTGTACTTTCCTTTATGGAGATACATATAATTTGCATATATACATATATATACTATATATGAATATAAAATATATACAATATAAATATATGTGATATGTGTGTTATATATATGATTTTTATTTGAATTCTCAATCTTTTTTTTAAGAGCAGAATATATTTATTGGGGAAAGAAAGCTTCTGTCTGAGAGACAGAAGGGATCCAAGTGGGTTGCCAAGGAACCTGTCTTTTCTAGGATTTCTATAGAGCAAATCCATGAGGTGAGGTGGGTCTGTGTCAATTTTTTCTATATTGGCTTCTGAGGTTGTCATAGAATAACCTAGAACCTTCACTACTCCTATATATGATAAAAGAAATTGCTCAAGATTCTAGAGTGTATTTTAGTACTTTTATGGTTTTCTTTGCCTTTTCAATATGTAAATCTTAGGCTTACTTGGAATTTATCTTGATACACATGTGAGCAGTGGAACTGATCATAGATCTGAACTCTCATCCTACTCTTTGCACTCAGCAACTTACTCCCTTTTCCACTGGATTCATTCCACCCACCTCCACTCTTTCTGCTTCAGATTCCTTGTAGTGGTTTTCTGCACCAATGCCACCATCACTGGCTACTGTGACTTCCTCTTGCCTAAAGCCATTCTGTTTAAGCTTTTGTGTGGTATCCAGGTACATATTCCTTCCAGGGCAATCCTTACTATTCTCCAGGACCTCTCCTGTTACTTCCTCCTCCCCAGCTGCCTGCTAAAGATGGACCATGAATGCTCTTCTTTATCTGAGGTCTTTGGAGAGGCAGCTTGTTTCCCCTTCTTTGAAAATTCCAAATAATCAACCTTTCTACCCTAGCCTCCCTATGCAGGCCTATCCCACATCTCTCGGAGGATACCGTGTCTCCCGTCTAATTGTAATCAAGAGGGTGGGTGAAATGCCTTTGCTTTCAAAGCCCTTCTTAATCTCAGCTTTACCCACCCCTTAGTGCAGCACCTCTTACCTTCTTAAAATTCATTTAAAGGAAGAAAGTTCATTTGAAGTGGTAAATGGCATTAATGCTTTAAAATTAGGACAAAAAAGATAGCAAAATGTGATTTCCAAAAGGAACAGTAGGTGGAAAACATAGTAATCACCTGAACCATATTCCTTAGAAATCTAGCAGTGCCTCCCATACATGCACAGACACACATCCTTCGTACATGGGCCTTGTATTCCTAGAGCAGCACCCTTCTAGGATTTTCGAACAGTGCTAGAAAAATCAGTCCTTCCAAACATGCAGTTTGAGAGAAAAATGACATAAAATTGCATGTTTTAAGGTAAATCTAAAGTACTTTTTACTTCCCACTCATAGTTTTTGGCAGTCTGATTCTTCACTGTTTTCTATGTACCCAAAGCAGCAGCTCCCATGGAGGAGGCACTGTGAACTGAAACCACACCTGCCCAAACAGCTGCAAGGAACTGGGGTGTAAAGGACCCAGCTACCGAGACCTATATTCTGTATCCCTAAGGTGCACAGAACAGTGAACTGGCCGAGACTATTCATTTTAAAGTCCACCACTATGAATGATTTGTCAAAAGAAGTAATTTTTGATATAAAATAGCAACACACACCAAAAATGAACTTCAGAGTAGAACCACCCTACAAATTCCATCATTTTCAGTATTAATTTGTTGTCTATTGCTACACAGTATTACAGATGATAGCCAAAATGCTAGTTTCAAATCCTAGCTGCTACACTTTCTACATGTGTGATGTTGCAAGTTCTTAAACCCTCAGTTACTGACCCATGGGCTCTTGTACAATAGGGACTGATCAGGAGACCTCATTTACTGGACTGCTCTTGGTATGCAGTAGTCAGCTTTCCATTATTGTAACAAAACACCTGAGATAATCAACTTAGGAAAAGGAAAGGTTTATTTTGGCTAACGGTTTTGGAGGTTCCAGTCCCTGGTCATAGCCTGTGGCAAGACCACACATCGTGTTGGAGAGTAGGTGGCAGAGCAAAAAAGAGCAAAGAGGCTGTGGTCCCACTGTCCCTTTAAGGATATGCCCCCCCCCTTTGCTCTAAGACTTCCCACAAGGCACTGCCTCTCAAGGGTTCCACCACCTCCCCATAGTGCCATGATGGGTATATGAGCCTTAATTACATGGGTCTGCAGCAAATATGCTAGATCCAGACTAGCACAGCAGTACATGGGTTAGTATGCTACAGGCATCTGTATAGAGTCCAGCGCCCAGGAAAGTCTTTAAATAACTTAGCTATTCTTTGACTTGAATAACTGTCAACTTTAGGAAGTCAGTTGAAGATGTAGATCACCTTAATTTGGTGACAATATGGCAATTTGGACAGAACACATATACTCCCCAAGAAAAGGTCTGCAGTCTTCTTCAGAGGTTTATGTGCCCAGACAGTGCAGCATATTATTGAATACCAGATTTTTGCTGATAATTTGGCATCTGGCCCTTTGACCCAGGGGCAGAGCTTTTTCCTTCAGAGGGAGGCTGTCCTCGACACACTGTCAGCAAGGCCACATCTTCATTAACTCCACTGGGAAAGGTCAGAACCCCTGTAGTAAGGATTTATTCCCTTTGGGGAATTAGTCTTGAGTCAAGGAATTCTAGAATTTACTAAACACATAGTAGGGAGCCATCTCTCTATGGTCACTTATAAGAGATAAGATCTACATAAACCACATGCTGTCTTCCCAGGATGACATAGTTCAAAGGAAAAAATGAAGCAACATAAAAGCCTGTAAAACAAAGTGCGAACACTGACATATATTTAGAAAAGGCTGATTTTATTAGTTCTTTTTTTCCTACTGGAAATGACATCTAAAATAGCTTCGGGAAAAATTTTATCAAAAACAGTGCAATGGTGACTGCCTCTTTAGCCGTCACTCTGACTTTGGGGAGCCCAGGGAATCAACCTGCAGTACCTCCCAGGCCCATCCAGACGCCGGGCTGTGGAAGGGGTAAGGCAGAGCTAACCCCTGTGCATTTGGGTTCAGAGGGACAGAGGACCTTTGGCCAGTGCTCATTAACGCAGTGCCTTTGGGTCTGTGTTGCAGGGATCATGTATCGCAAGTCCTGTGCGTCCTCGGCCGCCTGTCTCATCGCCTCTGCCGGGTACCAGTCCTTCTGCTCCCCAGGGAAACTGAACTCAGTGTGCATCAGCTGCTGCAACACGCCTCTGTGCAATGGGCCGAGGCCCAAGAAAAGGGGCAGCTTTGCCCCGGCCCTCAGGCCCACGTTCCCCACGACCGCCCTGCTCCTCAAAGTAGCCCTCCTCTTGGCACGTTGCTGAAGCTGAAGGAGCTGGCACCCTCCTGCCTCGTTCTTGTGGCCCTTGCTCTCCACTCCCCCAGTTTATTCTGAGTGTCCTTTCATTCTGGGTAGAGAAGAGTCCGTTCTATTTTTTGTTCCGTTGCAAATAGTAAAAGAGCTCCCTGCAAAACCAGCCCAACTGAATAGTTTGTGTGAACTTGAAAGAAGAGAGGCTCTACTTTCAGCTCCCCTGCCCGCGTACACCACACTCCAGCACAGCCCGGCAGAATCAGCCCTTAGCAGCCACCATATTGGGCACCTGCCCTTTCAGAAGCCTCTAGCTTCCGCCTGTCCCTGATGGGGCACAGTTTATCTGTGGCTGCCGTGGAGGATGCTGCGGTTGCCGGGCGGGGAGGGCAGTTCCCACTTTCTTCACCATCATACCTCCTGCTCCTGGAAACCATTCTCTGTGGCAGAGCTGACTGGCTTCTCCTCTGAGTTGGGCTGTGGTGACTCCTGACTCAGAGGCTGGGGCTTTGATTCGGGAACGGCCTGACTTTGAAAAGTGCTTAAGAAAATCTTGTTAGTTCTCCTTGCAGAGGAATTGCGCTGGGAAGCAAAGAAGATGAGCGGGCTGCGGGCAGAACGTGCGCTGTCGGTGGTGGAGCTGTGGTGGGCGCGCAGGCGTTTCTCCTCGTTGGCGTGGGGCAGCGTCAGGTGGCAGCACAGCACCTGCCTGAACACCCTGCGGAACTGCAGCGAGGACACGTTGTACAGGAGCGGGTTTACCACTGAGCTGAGGTAGAAGAAGGTATCGGAGAATGGGAGCAGGATCATGTATGCCCGGAAGTAGGATTTGGTCCAGTCGTGCTTGGGCTTGGCTGCAGCCATGATCCTGCGAATCTGGTTTGGCATCCAGCATACAGCTAATGTCACAACAATCAGCCCTGAGCAGGCAAGCGGGGAGGAGATAAAGCAGCAGCATGAGAACAAAAATAAACCAAAAAATCATAAAATATTTAGCCTCTCAGTTCTGTGCTTACTGGCTAGGAAATGGTACCAATTTATCAATGTTGTGCTTGACAGCTTCTTTTGCCACCAGCAAGAGAGAATTTAACGCTGTTTCAAGCTTGGAGGAGTTGGTTCTGTTAAAGACCATTAAATGCTTTAGACAGTGTATTTATACCTGTTGATGCCTGTTAATTTAAAAAGTGTTTTCATTGTTGCTTGTGTATCCAGAAAACATTTTATGTTGTCCATAAATCTGGTTTTTGTCTTTTTGTTTTAAAGAAATAGATGTATACACATGGTACAGCCATATCAGACGAAACAGTATTTGTATTTTAAAGAATATCTGCCTAAAGAAGACCTGGTTTAAGTCAAATGAGAGTAATTTCCCCTTTGGTAATGAAGAAGCATATTTAACAACACTAACTTTGCATTTGGTTTCAGGGGAAGCAATATCAAGGATAGTGCATCACCAAAAGTGTTTTCTGGATGTATATGTGCTAGGTGTGCACAGCTCTAGTCACAATGCTGATATCTCCAGCAGCACCTCTGCTTTAGTTCAGTCACTCTTAGGTACATCATGTCTTCCACCTTCATTTGGGGAAAAAAACTTACCGCAAAGCAACAACGAAAACTTCCAGTTTAGCTAGGAACATGCGCATTGCTTTTGTGGCCCTAAACTACAACACTGGCATTCTGGAAACCATCAGGCCCTTGAGGAGACACATGGCTCAGCGCTCCCTGCGTGGACCATATGCTGGCCGCAGGTACGAGGAAGGTCAGCCTATCTGCAGGGCATCTGCCTTTTCTTTCTTGGAAGCCAAGAACCCAGAATCTAAGTTCTCACATAGAGAGCTAACATCTTAAAACAGTATTTTCCTGTTCAGGAATTCTTCCTCCCTCCCCAAAATTTGAGTCATAAGGAACATTCATATTTTCAAACCCTCTGATTTTCTAGGAAACCACAGGGCAGTATTAGTTGGCAGTGACTGATTCTTATCTATGATTGATGACAAGTATTTCAGTAATAAATGCTCCAAGACAAAGCCATGTTCATGCACTTGGAGTTGGCTTCCTGCACACACTTGCCTGAGCACCCCTTGCCTGGTAGCTGAAGGACCCATGGCATGCTCTCTGGCACTGAAATAACTTAGTGCCCCCAAGGACAAATCTCCATAATGCCCATCTGTCAGCCAGGAAGGCCTGGGAAGCTCTGTTCCCTTGTTAACTTCCAAGAGTTCTTCCTGTCAAACCTCAGCCCTGGCTTTGAAATACAGGCCCATTTGCTTATTTCTTTCCTTTGAATCTGCTACCCTGAGAACAGTCAGTAAATCTAAAAATAAAATAGGCAAAGTAACATTGATTTGATGAAAAGGCAAAAAAAACTATCTTAAGTCAGGAGTATATTTCTAATCACCTAGTCATAGCTGCTGGAGAAGGGAGAAAAAAAATCAACATTTTCCTGATTGAAAAAAATACTTGCATAGAAAATTGGGGACTTTTTTTTTTTTTTTTTTGCACTGCTTTGAGGCACACGGATGCTTCCAGCCACCTGTGCAAGCACAAATTTGTTCTTAAGTTTCTGTTCCTGGTTTCATCTCCTACAGCTCTGAGGGAGTAGTTCCCCCCATTAGCTGTGAAGGAGCTAGAAGCTTCCCCTACCTGGGCAAGCTCTGTCTTCACAGAGCTGTATGTTTTTCTTCTTCTCTGTCATTGAGTTTCACAGAGCAAGTACAGCCATCTTCATCTAAGGAGCTATTTCCCAGAATATGGAAATTGAGTGCATGATTTTAGAGGTGTATGCTACATCGTGGGAGGTTGTTCTTCAGACAGCACACTCTACAAAGGGAAAGAGAAGCACCATGTACTTGCCAGGGACCGTTTTTAAAGCTAGCAGGCAAAGGCAATGAGGAAAGGAGGAGGATTGTGGGGCAAAGGGAGAGAGGTACAAAATCACTTCTGCCCCGTGTTTCTCATCCTCCTGATCTCTTCCTTATGTGATCCTTATTTGCCTGTTAATTTCCCACGTACACTTGCCTGGCCTCAGTGGTCTTTGATCATCCTATCAAGAGAAGCACAGTTTGGTAAAAACTAAGACCCGGTATCCAGATAGGAGCTAGGATTGAGGCAGATCAAGACCTGTGGCTTTGTAGTTTCAGCCAGGATAACATTCTTGTTCTGAAATGGAAATGAGCTAATTAAGTGAGCGGTAGCTCATTCTGAACAAGTAGGAGGAAATGACAGGCCAGACAAGAGATTCTCAACAAGGAAGAGAGTGGAAAAGTGGTTTTTCTGGGTGTAGAGCAGGTGGGTATAACAGCAGGTACAAACTCGAATGAGAGACAGTGGATCTGAGTAGAAATGGGCCAGAATCTTACAGTTATACATGCAACAGGGCTTGAGATATAACCAAGAATAAGGCTGAATGGTTACCGGCTTCACTCTCTCCTGCTCTGAGCACTCCACTTACTTCTCAGCCCTGACAACCTGGTGAGCTCTGACCTGTGAGGGCAACACGGGATCTCCATTTGGCAAATGAGAAGTCAGCACCCAGAGGTAGTTGGACAAATGGCACAGTCAGGACCCATGATTGCCATACTCCACAATCCCTGGTAGTTCATTTTTCTTCAAGACATAGTATTTTCAGTTTCTCATAGTTTCAGTTTGAACATACAAGAACACAAGAAAGTAAACATTAACTCTAATTCCACTGTGTAAAATGGCCACAGAGCAGCCCTGTCTAGTGAAAATATGTAACGGAAGTCATATATTTAAACTTTTCAAATAATCATGTTCAAATAGGTGAAATCAATTTTAATATTTAATTCAGTATACAATAAGTGCAATTTCACCTGTGATTTCAATATGTAATCGATACAAAAATTATTGAGATATTGTTGCATTTTTTTTCAGACTGAGCCTACAAAACTCAGTGCAATTTTTACCTTTACAGCACATGTGAGTTGAGAGAGGAGGCACAGGGCTATTGTCCACCACACAGGACAGCGCGGATGAAAGTAATCCTTTCTAGCCCCTCCTCCAAAGTAGTAAGGTGCTCCACTTCCTTTTCCTCCAATTTCCCTTCCTTCCCTTCCCCAGGCACTTGCACACAGTCACGTAAAATGAAGCCAGCCCTCGCAAATCTTCCCCATAACCTGTATTTGCAGCGTTATAATCTAAAATTCTGAAACCTGATCATATTTTCAAGTATGATTTCTTGCCTATAGTGTAGAACAGGTTTATCTAATCTTTTCATAGCCTTCCATAGAAAGGAACTCCAAGTTATTTAAAGTTTAATTCTGGAAGTACACAGCTATATTTTGTACTTCTCAGTCCAAAATTTGCCTGGCCATTCTACAATAATGCAGTTTGTGCCAACTACCTGGCAGGGCTATTAAAATATACTTCTCCTGCCTCAAGTAGAGGTGGGAAAATGGTTGGTGCCTTTTTTCTTGTGCTTTGAAAGATAATTTTTGTTCTAGAAAATTGGACCTGGGGCATCCAGGTACATGACAAATGTGAGTCGTGTACCCATAGGCACTGTAACAGAGGTTAGCCTCTCTGGAGGAACGAAACCAAACTAGCTCCCTTGTGCAACTGGTCATTTTATAATGGCAGGTAATTGCTCATTTTTACACTTGAAAAGGAAAAGTTCATTATTTTAAGTGATAGGCTGTTGAGAATAAATACCACGGCCAAAGGCAACTTTCTACGCTGGCTGTTTGCAATTGGTTCAGCTCTAGTTCCAGCTACTCCGTAGCTAAGACAAAGCTTTAAAGTCTTATTCACGCTTTAATAGAGTGTATTAAAGATTTGACTAAATTTATGTTTTTCTGCAATCAATTTGGACTCGTGTATTACATTGGGAAAAAAATCTATAATGCTTTGGTCTGTGTGGTGCAATGCGCAGCCCACAGTTAAGAAACTTCACCATGAACTTGAATGGAGATCAGTGAGCTGAACACACTCATGTAAAGCAGGTAAACTGTTTTAACTGAATTATTGATCTGTATTATATTCCAGACAGCCTTGCACTCCAGGTTATGAAATGCCTTTATATCTGTCTTTCTCCACATGTTCATTTTTACTTCTTGATCACCAAACTAAAACAATAGCCATTAGATAATGACACAGGCTCTTCTTTGACAGAACACTGTTGTTTCAAAAACATAGCTAATGCAGATGCCTGACAACGTCCTGACATTCCAGCAGCAGTCAAGGCTTCCTGCTTGGTTTAACTGTCAGGGATTAGGTTCTGCCTGGGACCTGGCAGCACTGATGTATCTGATTCCGCCCCCACCCCGCCACCCTTAAAGTGAAGGAATCTGTGTGTTCCCCACAACTCATCTTAGAGTCTGAGAGACTCAAAGACCAGGAAGAAAACTTAGAGACCAGCCCATCTTTTAAAAGTGAGGAAACTGAGGCCAGCCAAGTGATTTGCCCAGAATCTCCTAGGGTCACCCCACCATGTTCCTCAAACGCAACATTCTACCCCTGGTTGTGCGGTGAGGCTATTATTTCTTACTGTATTTTTGGGCTTTTTTTCTCCCAGTGTTAGGCACAAGTGCTGACTACAACATGATAGACTGTGACGTGCAGGTCAAAACAGTACCTCCTCCATTGTTCAGCTTTAGAACCAGATTCCCCAAGATCCGGCATTCAGCAAAATCCTGAGACATGTATTTCCCCTGAAAAAGAAACTAAAACCCAACCTAAGGCAGCCAGAACGTACTTATGACTTCAGGTCATGACCTGGTGAGCTGGCCTCCATCCGTCCGTCCATCCACACACACACACATGCGTACGTCCAGCCACCCATCACCTCTCCGTTCACCCACTCATCCAGCAAGGCGTTTGTCATCTATAGTCATCCCCCCGCCCACCACACATAAGAACCTACTTTTAAAAGGATATTTCGTTAGGATTAAGCAGACAAGATCTGGAGACTTAATCTTCCTCAACAAAGTAGTTTGTATGACTTAAATAAATCCCAAAGTTTTCCTTTTCTACCCGGCATTAGATTTCCATCATTGAAGACTTGAGAGTACAGTAAGAATGTTAAGGATGACTTAGGATATCTTTATTACGGCTAGTCTGTCTTTTTCTTGACTATTCTTACACCTATTTTCTGATTCTAATTCTGTCATAGCAAGCAAGATGTAAACATCTCCCATTTTTTCCTAATTTATATTCCCTGGACTTTAGGCACTTGGCAGACATTTCTTGATTGGCTGTGGTATGTTACAAACTCTGTGCTAGGTTCTGATGATACTGAACTGGGAAGAGCAAGAGAGCTACAGTCTGGTTTGCTAAGGACCATGCTAGTGGTCTACGTGGTGCGTAGGGGACCAAGGAGAATGGCCAGCTCACCTCCCACATTCAGACCGGAAATCACAGGAGAGTACGAACGCAGTCAGATACAGCCATGAGTAAGATGGGGGAGTGCAACGGCAGCCTTCGGAGAGCTGTGGGGCTCAGTACTGCTGCACCAAAGGGATGAGTGGAGAAGATGGGAAACCAGCACGACTAAAGAACACTCCGTCAGGTTTTGTGGATAATAAATAAACTTGCATATAGTAGAATGAGGAACATCTGCTATCAACTGACATTTAAATAGCAATTGCCACTGGAAAGCAAGCATATGGTTTGTTGAATGAAAAAACCAAGAAGAGAGAAATATATCCAATAAAAGGTTTTAGCGCTTTCTGGATTTATACGTTACTGTTTGCCAGTCTGCGTCTATAAGCCAGCTGAGACCTTGATCACACTCTCTGACCCTGTCTGACCTGAGAAGCCCAATTCAGTACCAACACTGGTACAGTTGCTAACCTCCAAGACAGTGGTTCACAAAGAGGGGCCCCTGGAATAGCACATCAGCCCCACCTAGGAACCTAATGTAAATCAGACTCTCAGGCCCTGACCCAAACCTACCAAATCAGAGAGTGCAGGGCAGGAACCCAGCAACCTGGAGTTGGGCCCTCTAGGTGATTCTGGTACTCACTCAGACTGGAGAACACTAATCTAAGAGAAGCACAGCCTAAAGTGGAGCCCACATTACTGCGCGTTGACCTATCCTCCTTCTCCTGCCTGCCCTGGAAGCATCACATGTCAGTGCATCCGCACAGTCTGAGCCATAGTCATGCAGGACTACTGTGCGTGCCTTGGGCTTCTCTCCTTGAGGAGCACCCTCCAGTCCCTGTTGTTCTGAGCCACCCTTCCCACTCCTAGTGTTCTTCTGCTTTTTTTCTCTCTGACTTCTTTTCCTTTTCATTTCCTCTCCTCTTCTCCACTCCTCTCCTTTTCCACTTCCATTTGTCCCCTTCCCATGTTTCTTAGTACACAAAGCCACATTGCTTCTTTCTGTTCTCTGCTTTTTCTCCCTCTCTCCTCTCCCATCTTTTCCATCATCACCAGAAGCCAAGCCATGTACAGCTTTGCCAGCACACACCTCTCTCCCTTTCCATTATTTTTTCAGATGGCTTTGAGAAGGTACCTGATTCTGCAGCAGGAAGCTCCTTGCTAGCTAACAGACGGCTGCAGAGTGCTGTCACCACATATTGTTAAGCTGCCCGAGGGAACAGGTACAATACAAATGGGGCATATTTGGTCACAGAGTGAACACACTCACCACTGAGAGCCAATTTCATGTTCCACAGCCTCTGACCCTACGAGGACCTTTTTGGGTACCTGATGGTGACTCATTAACTTGAAGATCTTTGTTTAAACAAATCTGCCTTCTTGCCCTATTTCTCACTGAGTTTTTTTTTTTTAGGAGAAGACAGAAAAGCTACTGGGGTTTGGTTTTCAGAGAAGGGCACAGGCCACAGCTTTAAAGTGATATACACACCACAGATGGCTGCTTCTGTCCATGAAGACAGATGGTTTGATGTTCCATCCTTGCCCCAGCAATTTGATGGAGCCCAAGAAAGAATGCTCTCCCCAGTGTAACTCCATCCACAATGTAGAGGCCAGAGACCTCTGAAACATGGCACAGAAGCAGAATCCAAATGGCCTGCTATTTGCTAAGCATTCCATCCATCTCATTGTGTTCTACAAGCTTCAGTACAAGAAGAAAACTATAAATCGCTACAGTCACAAATATCTATTTCTAAAGTTAGCCTCCTGTCTGGGAGGTGTAGGACAATCACTTGCACTCAAAGTCAATAGCATTTAGGGTTGTCATTGTGGTTTAGGGCCTCTGTTCCTTTATGATGCATGGTAAATGAAGAATTGGAACCTGTTAAATAAATATTTTTCTATGTGGATCTCAACTGCACATGGCTGTGTGGGTTTCTATGCAAGCAGTCTACTCTAAGTGCACTAATAGTAAAGTCTTCAAGTGTGCTATAGTTACAAAAGCCTGTAGCTATTCCCCAGCATGACAGACAAAACCAAAAGCTTCTTCCCTAGTGGCACATGGTGCACTGGTGGGCAGTGCTAAGAGGGCAGGATGCCAACACCCTCCAAACCTTCTGAGGAGACTGCTGAGGGGCCCCCGCCATGGATTTGCCCTGCAGTAGGCCTGGCATATGCACACTGTTTAACAGCTGTTAGAATATAATAGAACTTAGTTTCTAATAGAATTTAGTTTCCTATAAATAATAATTAAAACCACAAACAGCTGGGAAGAAAAAGATCCAAGAGATTCATGTCATGGTGAACCAGCCAAATTCCCAGACAGGCAGGATGAGGAGGACCCCAAAGCCACACAGCCACAAGGCTAAACACAGCACCTCCCAGCCTGGTAGCATATACCTTCCAACAAGCTCTCCTTCGAGCCAGAGCCGGCCTACGCTGCAGAGGGAGCTTGGGTATCTCAGGTTGGGGAAACAAACAAACAGGCCTCACACCTGTTTCCTTCCTCTCTCCTTTCCTGAGGACCCCCCAAAGCTGCCTGGAGAACCAGAGCTAAGTGCTTGCGACGAGGCTGAGGAGCAGCTGGATGGGCCAGAGATTCCTTTCCATCATGAGGAGGTCCAGAAGAGGATGTGCACAGAGCTCAGAGCATCCTGTAGGGCTTTCCTCTGCAGCTAGGCAGGCCCAGAGGAGAGAATCAGTCTTTAAGGGCTGTGTGTTAGGAGCTATTATTGACTCATGTCACCCGAAAGGCAAAGCCAGACACCAGCAGCCACTTCCTGCTACTGCTGAACAATTAGCAATGTGGATCCAGGGGAAGAGGTGGTCTTTTCCCTCCTTTGTGTACATATAGAGTGTATTAGACAGCTCAGGCTATCATGAAACACTGCAGAGTGACTGGCTGAAATGACAGCTATTTCTCACTCAGTCATGGAGGCTGCAGGTCCAAGATCAAGGTGGTGGTAGATTCAGTGCCTGGTGAAGGATTTGAAGGGAGGGAGAAAGGGAAAGGGACACACACACACACACACACACACACACACACACACACACACACACACACACCAGATATATATATATATATATATAGAGAGAGAGAGAGAGAGAGTCTTACTGGATGAGGGTCCTACCATATGACTCCATCTAATCTTAATTACTTCCTAAAATCCTCATCTCCAAGTACAGTCACATTTGGGGTCAGCACATAAATTTCGAGGAGGCTCAATTCAGTACATAGAATGGGGTGTCACATCTACACTGGCTTTTATGCTGTGGTCCCTGGGGGGCCATCAGCCCCTCCATCTATTCTCTCTGGTGTCCCAGCTGCACACGCTGACCCTCTGCCTGGATCACAACTTGCTCATCTCTTCTTCCTCCTCTTACTCTTCCTGTCTTACCACCACCACCAGTACCATTGCCCAGTGCTTAATCCAGCTCAGTCTACAGTTCTGCTTAAGTCTCACTGCCTGCAGGAGCCTTTTCTGACTTTACATCTCTAGTACCCCCTTTCTACAATTTCATCGAGATCTTTTACCCCTACCCCTGGTCAGGCACCACAGTGTGAACTGGACCGTAAACTCAGTGAGAACAAGACTTCTTTGCCACTGCATTCTCAGTGCATAACAGAACACACTCACAGAGGGGTGGCTTAGTAAATGGAAGCTGGAGCAAAAAAGGAAATTACAGGTTTTGAGTGAGTGGCTACATTTAAAATTCATTCATCTCCAGGTTCCCTGTGCAAAGGACTCAATACTAACCCTCCGGACTTGGGGCCTGGTGTCTAGCTCATTCCCATCCCCATCCTGAATAGAAAAGAAGCAATCTCCTCACTCAAGCCAGAGTAGTCCAAGGAGGGCTGGAGAGGGACTGCGGAGCTCTGGGTTCTGACAGCTGACTTCAGGGACAGAAGCTTCATCTTTAACCCCCTCATCTCCTACTACTAACTTACCCATTGTTATCTACACTAAAAGCTCATTTATTTCCCCGTTTCCCTCCAAGATAGCCCCTCAGTGTATACACAGAAAACAAGTGAAGGTGAGTAGTTAAAGTAGGATGTAGAAAATCATGTTTACCAAAGAGACATACTGGAAGACACTCATTTTTGTCCCCAAATAATTCAACTTAAAAGCTCTTTAAAAGTCACAGTCCCCATGAAGATATGACAAGCCTTTGCCAGCAAGGCTACAGCCCAAGACCCAAAGAAGAGTTTACTCTACAGAGGGAAATATACAGAGAAATAAAGGGGAAGTCCCAGGCAAGCGCCTGGAAGAGGTAGCAGGGCATCGTATCCATGCTCTATGCTGTGTGGCCTTGGAAGATTGAAATGCAACAATTATGAGCCGAAAGGTCCATGTGGGCACAATTTGGGCACATCTAGGTCATCTTGTGAGAGAATTTGGGAAAAGTAGAACACAAAAATGGGCCTTTTCACCATATACCTATCACAAATTTCCCAAGAAAGTATTCCATGGGCACTTCCAGATTCACCTTCACCTGATGTGGGCAGCTTCACCAGCAAAGCATGCTCAACTTCACATTATAAAGCTCAGGCTCCTCAGCTGTAAACTGGAATTAACACCCATGCTTGGGAGATTGAACAAGATAATGGGTGCACAGCAATAAACACAGTGCACGTTGCCAGTGAAGGGTCACTGTTATGAATACTACCTCCTCCACCATAATCTCCACCTCCCCCACTAAGGCCACCATTACCATCGCCTCCACCATTGTCTTCTCCGCTTCCATTACCAGCATCTCCACCAACATCTCCACCACCCCTACCGGCGGCAGCACTGCTGCCATCACCTCCACCTTCAGTCTGCACCACTCACCATGACAACCACCCCCACGTCCACTGCCATTGTTCCCACTACACGATCATCACCGTCTCCGTCACCGCTGCCCCCTTCATCACCACCGCCAGTCCCGCACCACCAACTCCCTTCCTCTCACCAACATGGCTCCCACAGGTAACAGACTTAGGGGCTGACAGAAACGGAAGATGCCAGACTCTCCACTCACCATGAGAGCCAGAAGAATTCAGTGCCTTTCCCAGGATTATCCTGCTAATTAATAGCAGAAAAAAAGGGCCAGACCTCAGATATGATTAGCTTGGTACTGTAAATGGGGCTGCCACCACTCTGCCTTGAAACTTTGATTTGTTTATCCATCCCTAACATACACACACACACACACCACACACACACTTTTGAGTCTAAAGGATAAGTATGCAGTAAACTCAAAGGCATTATGAACACAGAAATCAATAGAAAGGACTGCGAGGAGAAAAATTCCAAATCCCACGAAGACTGGAACCTTAAATCCCTCCCAAACATCATCCTATGTGATTCTCCTCCTGGAGGGGTAACAGGGGAAGATTGCTTCAAAACCATCTGGGCATTGGGTTAACTGTCCAAAAAAAGCCCTCTACTCTCATGACCTTGATCCCTTCTTCCTTTCCCCACTCTTCAACCCAAACACACAGTGGGAGGGTGAGGCTGGGATGTAGAGTCAGAAGCAGGTTTAAATCTAAGCTCCTTTACTTACTAGCTATGTGACCATGAACCTGTGTCTCTGTGGAATGGTGAAAATAATAGTATCCATTTCGTTACTGTGCAAAAAGCTAAAGGAGATGAATGCTTGTCAGGCACTGAGCACAAGTGCGCTTGATGAATGGCAGCTTGTGCTACTTATTACCCAGTCTAATGAGCTGCCCTGAGTGAGAGGTAATAGTCAAAATTAATACAATGCATACATATTAGAGACAGTCTTCTAAGTGCTCGACTTACACTTGCTCATTTCAACTTTACAGTAAGCCACACAAAATGTCCACTACTTAACTATACAGTTAAGAAAGCTGTGGTATAGACAGGCTAAATAACCTTCCCAAACTCCTGCAGCCAGCAAGTCGCAGGGCCAAAAATTTGACATGGCACACCTGGTGTGCAGCACATGCACTTCAATGCCACCCCCAGAAAACCTTGCACCTTCGTCAGCTGGGAAGCATCTCAGGAGATCAAAATGAAATGTGTGTGAAGTCTTACATGCAAATTAACATAATGCAGCTCAAGTGGCCACAAGTTTGCAAATGAATTTCCACCTGTGGATGGCGGGGTGAATAGAATCTCAGCTGTCAAGAAATAAAGATTACATCTCATGTATCTCTAGGACACAGAAAGATATTGTCATGGAAGGGCCTGAAGGGTGAATACAGTAACCTTTCCTGTTACTGAGAGAGAAGCTTGATGGAATTCAAAGAAGTGAACTAGCATTGAATAGGAGTCTAGCAGGCTAGACACTGCAGCATGTGTGCTTTTCATTGGATTTATTTTATGGCATATAAGACTCTCAATTCCCCACCCACCCCTACCCCCTGTGGTCACATGGCAGAGCAGTTCCTGGGAAGGACTCTTTCCTTGGAAAATGTATGTAAATTCTGGATGGAAGACAGTTCTTACCCATCCTAGGCTCACTCGGTCCTTCCCCATAAATATAATCTAGAACGCAGTTTGAAAGTAAATTAGAAAATGAGTTCAGCTCCCTATTATCTGCTCATCTCATGTAAGTTGGCAATGAAGTTCAAGGAACAATCTCTAGCTGAATGCCGAGACCAGAGGAGAAAATGGAATTGGCCGATGAGAGAGATACCAAGAGAGCTACACACAGGATCCGGGATCCTCTTGCGTTTCATTTAGGGCCGAGGGTCCCAGCCAGAATCAGTAAAGCTCCCAGGGAAGTTGAGAAGATGGTATCAGGCTTCTGAGATAGAGTTTTGCAGCAAGGATGATCAGATGAGGAGGCCTTCCTGTTAATGATTTGAAAATGAAATGAATGTTCCATGATTTGATAAGAGTAAATCCTTCCTGGTGGGTTTTTCTTTCCATAAAGGCAAGAAACAACTTTGAGGGAGCCATCTCACAGAGCTGAAGACATTAAGTATAATTTCTCCCATCTACAGGCAGCAGTATTAGAGAAGCACATTATTAAACGCAGTAATACAGTACAATAAAAGAACAATGAAATCCTCCTCTAATTTCTAAAGCTATTTTTCACTTATGTTTTTTCATTGGTTGTCTCCTCATCCAATCACCAAGTGGCACTGCCCACTGGGTGCTAGTCTCTCTTCTCTCACCCTGTGCATTTCCTCCCTTGGGCATCACTCTGGCTTGAAATACCATCTCTCTAGGAATATACAGAGACCCAAACTTAACATAAGCAGCCGCAGTAGACACCCGGAACCAGGGCCCCACTGCCAGCAGCCTCAACATCATGGCTTAGGTTGCACATCTGTATCTATCCTTGGACACATCCAAGCTGAACTGATGACAAGCCATGGACCCAGCACTGCTCTCCCCCGCCCACTCCTCCCAGTTAGTACCCTCCCCGATACACTGAGATTCTCTACCTGAAAACCTGCAAACTGCCCTGGTTGAGCTGCTCCTCCTCACTCTCTCATAGCATGCAATCACCAAGCCTGTCAGTTATACCTCTCACGTGCGTCTCCCTCTCTCCATCCCCACAACCACCACCATAACTGGGGTCACTATTATTTCCTGTCTGGACCCGACAGGGCACTCCACCCCAGTCATTCCTGCCCACGCCATTCTCTGCATAAGCCAAGATCATCTTGTTAAATCACAAATCATTCATGTCCCCTCTTGCTTAAAACCTTTCCATGTCTTTAGATGAAAACCTCCAATCCTTAACTAGTTCTACAAGATCTGACCCAGCTTACTCATCCGTCTGTGTACCACCTCCCGATTGCTGCACATCTTCTCCAGCAATTTCTTGGTTCCTGGAACCACAACTTCTTTCTACCTCTGAGAAGCTGTCTGAAACTCCTGATTGGGTCTGCTTATCATAAGCTGCTATAGTCTCTGTGTCTTGTCTGTACTGTGTACATATGAACACATCTAGCTGGCACTTGTGTTGCTCATGTCAGTCTTCTCAGCCGTGTGAGTTCCACGGGCTGTATTTGTCCGACTGTGCATCTCCAGCACTTGGAACAGTGTTGGGCACATGGTAAGGGCATTGTATGTTTGGGAAGATTTGCCAATTTATTCTGCCAACTATGTGGTGACATAGATGAGGTGGGAGCGGTTACACCTAATTTTGCTTATGAAAGGAGTGAGATGTACTATGTCCGATCCGTTGGTTTAGGCTGAAAGAAAATGGAAAAAGAGCATCGAATCTTAGAAAGATGTTCAACATATAACCCATCATGTCTTCATGTGTGTAACCCTTTTTTCCAAAGATGCAATCTTACATCCTGTCTCAGAGCTTGGACCAAAGAGTAAGGCAAGTCTGGGAGGTTTCTTGGAATGAACTGAAGCTTTTCATCCAAACTTCACCTATAAGAATCCATATAACACTGAACCACACATGCAAATCACAGGAGCTTTCAGACCTGGAACAACCTCAAAGAAGACAAATAAGTTTCCTCACCCGTAAAATAAGAGGCTATCTTAGACTTGTGAGACCCTTTCCAGCTATAAAACTTTGGCTAACTTTCCAGTGCTAGAGGATCTTCACCCAAAATGTATGTGCTGTGTGAATCACATTTCACAGGAACGTAGCATGAATTAAATTAGTACACTTAGAATTTTTAGGCTTTCTAGTCGTACAAATTCAAGGGGTTATAAATATTCCCTTACATAAAGTCCTCAGCAACCCCGCCCACTGGTTGTGGTCCATGACACTTCCCAAGAGCTGGTGAAACATGCTGAATCTCAGACCTCATCCCATACCTGCCTATCAGAATTTGGATTTTTTTAAGACACCCAGTTGACACGTTCCCCATGCTGGAGTCTGAGCCTTATAGTGTCACATTCAGGCCCATCGTGACCTGCCTGCTGTCTAACTTCTGAGCTTTTTCAACAGTCTGCTCCTGAGCCCGATGCTGTACCTTTCCAAATGACTTGTAATTCTCGGACACTCCACGTCCCTACCCAAGATGACCCCCAGGAAACTCTGACCAGCTCCACTATGCTCTCTTCTTGAAAGGACCCCTGGGGTTTTCAAAGAAAAGTCACCTCCCCAGACATAGTCCTTGCTTCCATAACTGTAAACCAACCATATCTGAATGGTGAATTTTTGTGTCTGGCTTACTGTAAGCAACTCATGTGTTGACCAAGCCACCGACTCATGTGTAGTAGAGCAGAGTAGGGCTTTAGTGAGTGTTTACTGAAAGCATGAAAGAACTTTGAAACTTATTAAAACATGTACCAAGGTGTCCTCCTGAACTTGGGACTAAACTGGAATCTACTGCACTGATTATTGTTCAGAGTAATGATACCAAGGAAAATGAGTTTGGGCTTAGAGGAGAAAACTTGGTATCATTTTTCCCATGCCGCACCCCAGAAAGATACATACAGACTATAGCATCTTCACCTTGTACTAAAAGCTAGATAGGACCGGGACAGGAGGGCAAAGCGGTAGCTCTGGAATTCCCTTGGGAGGAGCAGGACTCCTCCTCATTCCTACCATGCTCTGCCTGAGGCTGACATCTGAAGATCCCTCAGGCCAGGTATGAAAACAAGCCTGTGGTATGCTGAACTATGTCTAGGGGATGCTAGGAAAATATACAGGAGACCAAACAGTTTTAGTACAACCCAGAAAAGGCAGGCTGGGATCCAGAGGGGGACAAAGCCCCTGAAATCAGGCTCCAGCAAAGGATGGGTCACTCCCAGGAGCCAGAATTACCTGCAAGATAGGAAAGGAGGAAAGGCACAAAACACCAAGAAAGAATGTAGGCATGGAAGACAGGTTTGGCCGAATGCATGTTGGACGGGATCTTGGTGCCCCTGGAACTCACATGGCTGAGAATATTGACATCAACACATTCAAATATGGCTGCTTTACAGTCCTGGAAGCAAGGACCATGTCTGGGGAGGTTACTTTTCTTTAAAAACCCCAGGGCGGGAAGCTCACAACAAAACTCCAGAGCCTCACAAGAGGTGTTGGTGTCTTCCTGGTCAGAGGTGACAGAGTCAGGCACCCTCCCTCACGTGATCACAGACAGGCCAAGCTTGGCCTTGGAGAGACAGTGACTTGCTGTACTCCACTATGCATTGACTGGGGAAAGGAGGCCCAGAGCAGGCGAAACCCTCATCCAAGGTCATTCAGCTGGGCAGCTGCCAGGAAAGCAGAAGGACCAAGCCAGGCCTTTTTCTTTTCCCCTCAGCCAGGACTCCTTCTTTCAGGTCTGACATTTATGACTCATGCTGCTTCAAGCACCAAAATCCCAGGTTTGAAGGCAGTAGGAAGGCTTTAGATTCAAACATCCAAACTACAAACTGGGCTTCCTCACTGCCAGCACATAGTTCTGACCAGCACGTTTCTCATCCTCTTCTCCTTATTTTCATTGCCTGCAAAATAGGGAGATTAATATCTTCCTTCCAGCATGACTGGAATATTAAATAAGATTCATGGCAATATTTGCCATATAGATACTCAATAAATGATTGTTTTACCCTTCCTTTCTGCATCTTAGAACCCTGGGTTTGGGGAAAAGGCAAAGTAGTATCTTTGCTGCCACCCCATCTCCACATGGTGTTCTGCTTGCTGTGGTTCCTGGAAGGTAAGCTACACATCAGTTATCCTGCCCGCCTAGAATGAATCCTCCTCCCCTCCACTAACCACATCCTAATGTTCTTTTGGATCTTCTATCCTTGACTCAATGCATGAAGTGTACATGGGGATTTGTTGTCCAAAAGTGGATAGACAACGAAACAGTGGACAATCAGAGTTACACTGGCTGTTTCCCTCCACGGTAAACATGTGACCACATCCAGCCACTTGGAGTCGACCTTGAGACACGAGCTAGAAATCCTGGAAAGAAAATCCCCTGTTAGGGTGGGGAATGTAGCTCAGCAGTGCAACACCTGCCTGGTAAATGTGAGGCCCTGAGTTCAATTCCTGATACCAAAAAAAGAAAATCTTTGCTGAAGTTGCTAAATCAGGAAAATGCGAGCCTGTCACTCTGGTCATAACCTCCCCAACATGGAAGAGCCCTCCCTGAAAGACTTGGCTTTGACAGTACCAAAAAATACAAAGAGAAAATAGAGGAAGGCAGAGAAAGGATGATTTCTAATACTTATTTATTATTTGAGGCTGGATTCTGCCCATCCTGAGTTGACAGTAAGGTCTACCTACACACTTTTCAATTACATGAGCTAACATAGTTTTCTCTCGTCTTTCCTTTATTATTTTTTTGTTTAAGCCAATTTAAGTCCGTGTGCATGCATGTGCCTATGTGAGTATGTGTGTGTGTTTACTGCAACCATAAGAGTCCCAATTACAGAGCAGGCTTTAATTTAGTGAGGTGCAGAGGAAATTCTCCACCTCCTACGGTGGCATCATTCAGTCTCTCGGCCATAGCCAGAGCCCCTTCACCTGTAAATAATCATCTGCTATTTACCATTTAAAGTAAAAGAGAGGTAGACAGGGGTGGCTGCTCTCTACCACTCACACCACTGGGATTTTATTTATTTGAAGCCTGATTCCTCTCTTCTCTTTATTGATGAAAGAAACCCAATCCTTTTCTTTCATCGGAAATCTATACTAGCTACTTGCTGCCTGTTGAAAAAAAAAAAAAAAACAAAACAGCTACCCTTTCTCTTCCCTCATGCAATGCATTGCTGAATCTAGAATCTAGAGTTGGGAGGGGTGTCAAAAGACATGCCTGTGGGGCTTTATTATTTGATCAGTGAGAAAGCAGAGGGTGAGCACTGAGCCAACACCATCAGCTGCTGAGTCCACATCTTCCTGGTCAGCACCTTCCCTCCACCTCCAACAGATGTCAGCGCCTCTTGCCTCTCAGTGATCTCACACTTACAGGGGCAAAGGAATCAACCGGCTGATTTAAATACTGAATACTCGTCAAAAATGCCTTTGGAAAAGCCAGAGCGGCCTTAGGTTCTAGTGCCAGCTGGGTACTAACCTCTTGTGTGACCTTGGAAAAGTCATTTAACCATTCTTGTTTCATCATTAATAAAATTAGGGGTTGGACTAACAGGATCAAAATGTCAGAAGTTAATGCATGACAGGTCATGGACAGATAGAAAACTGAATGCTGAATCAGTGTCACATGGGAGTAAAAATTCATCCTGGGATTGAACTCGGAAGGTGAACACCCTCAAAAGACACAGGAAAAGAAGAGGCTGAGAGTGCTGCAAAGCGGTGCTCTGAAACCGTGGCTACTTTTTCATTTTGTTCTTGGTGGAGTGCTTGGTGCCGTTGAATTTGCTTCCTTCAGTCTTCCTAAAACTGGAACACACTGTGTGTCGGCCACTGGAGTGTGCCCATTTCCCTGGGGTCTGGTTTACAACTCTGCTTCCAGCTTGTTTATTATTAATCTCCACTTTGACTTTCACATATACACATATATAAGTAAAGATATGGGATAGCTGGAACTCCCCTACCCTACTGGTGGGAGTGTGTTAGAACAACAACTTTGAAGAACTATTTCGAAGTCTTTGTTAAAGCTGTACATGCATACGTCCTGTGACTCAGCAGTGCCACTTCTACATAGACAGCAGCTAAAATGTATAAAACGTGTAGCAGAATCATTTACAGGAATATTCCTAACAGCCCATCTAAAATACTTCTAAAGCAGAAACTATGCAAAAATTATCAGTAGCCAAATGCTCAGGTTAGTTGTGGGGTATTCCCGCAGTGAGACGCTCTACGCTATGTACAGCAGTGGGAAAAACGGGCCACAACTGTGACCCAAAAGATGTGAGTCTCACAGACAATGTTGAGTGAGGAAGGCAGACATACAAGATTGCATTTTTTTTTACTATTCTGTACATACAAAGTATAAAAACAGGAAGTTAATCTTTGGTGTCAGAGGTCAGAGTGATGGCTACTTCCGGGGGGACTAAAGGCAAGAGAACACAAAGTGGAGGTTTCCAAATACCAGTAATTTTCTATTTCTTCATCTGGTTCCATGAGTGTGTCCAAGCTATAACCTCATAATCTGTTTACTTCTCAGTATGCACATTCATATTGAATGTACTTTTTAATTTTTAAATTGTACTTCAAAAAAATGTTTGGAAATGTTTTTTAAAAGGCGTTCCAATGTGGACAATGAATGCAGTGGTAACTGTTACAGGTGGAAGTGTCCCCGCCCTCATACTTATCTGTCCCGGCCCTAGGCCCCATTACCTCAGAACATGACTATCTACAGAGAAAGGGTCTTTAACACACTCAGAATAGGGCTGTAATATTCATGTCTGTCTGCCAGGCGGCTCTAAGCCACGGGTGACACATACATGACCCTCCCATCAGACAACATGGGACTGTCATACATGTATCACTGGTGGTTCAAGCTGGCAGGAATGTGTTCAGAAGGTAGTTAGAGTAAAAGCAAGTGATTAGAATGGGTTCTAACTCACTATGACTGTGGTCTTTCTGAGAAGGACATAGACATACCCTCAGGGATTACCAGCATGAAGATACACAAAGAAGCTAGCCATCTACAAGCTAAGGAGAGAGGCCTCCAGGGAACCCAGACCTCTTGACATGCTGATCTTGGGCATCTAACCTCTAAAACTGTGGCAAAATAAATTTGTTATTTAAGCCACCTGGTTCATTGTGTCAGCTGTACCAAACTAATAGAATCGCTCTAGTTATTTTGGATTCCTTTTACACAGGCTATTAAAATATAAATTAAGCTATTTCCTAGGAGGTGCAGGAGTCTTGGGCTGTTGTAGTAAAGAGGAGCATGGTAAGGGTACAAAGACCACTCAGTGTCAGGATCAGCTGCCAGGTGGCTTCTGGCCTTCCCATCATTCTAGAACCTTCTTTGGCTCAAGAAAAAAAAAAAAAAGCTAGTGCCTCTCCAAAGGCAATATTGCTGGTTTCTCAAAAAATCATAACTGACATGGCCTTGAAATTTTTGCTTGACTAGCCACAGAAATTCTTAAAGCTAGATCTGATCTCATCCAACCTTCTCATTTTGTAAAGAGGAAAGAAAAGTAAGGCAATTGGGTTTGCATATTGCTAATTAGTAGCAGAACCACGACTAAATCATGCACCCATTTCCAGACCAGGGCTCTGTGTACGGAATCATTCCGACCTCCCTCTTTTTGAAGGGCGGGACAGAAAGGTGTGGAAGAAACGGTTTAACTTTGTTATAAGCTTTAAATTTGCCCCTGAATTTGAGGCAGCACTGGGCAATCTTACTGCCCCCTCTCTGTTTTCCCACCACCTCTCCTTACTTTTCTTCCTCAACCTCCCATTTTCAGATTTTCCTCACAGTCATCATCTGAAAGCTTGAATCCAGGGTACTGGGTTTGTCTACCTGTGTGGCTCTAGGCAAGTCACTGAAATTCTGTGTACAAGGTTTCCTCTTCTGCCTTATGGGCACCTACTGTCTCTCTAGGTAGTTAAGAAGCCTCTCCAAAGTCTCTCCTGCACTCAGAGCTCTCCTGCTGCTCCTCATCTGCAGAGTACAGGAAAGGCCAGGACAGCATGCACAGCTAGGTAAAGGTACTTAGCTCAAAGTAAATCCCTGTCCTTGCTAACCCTATCTGTGATTAGCCATCAACACCCGTGCCCTAGCACCCAGGGAGCATAGCTGGAAATAATCAAGCAGGTTTGCTCGTCAGAATGAGGGGACTAAGGAGCTACAGTGGACAGACTTGTCCACAGACTCCTAGGGCTTTAGAATTGCAGATCTGACAGTAACTCTGAAAGGTGAGCATCATTCATTCCACTTAGAGGAAAAATGGAGAGCTGTACAAAGACACCAGGAAGCCAGGCTAGAGCCAGGGTCCAAGCCTGGGTCTCTGCTTCTGTCACAGGTGTCCCTTCTGCAGCACCCCAGAAGCCCCCACTTACCCTTCAAAATGGAAATGTGACAGGTATTAGAATGAGCAGCTCATATGCCCAGGCCTGACGGTCAAGAGATCCATGAGAACTAGCTTTCCAAAAAGAGCTGGCAATGCAGAGGACAGAAAAGTCCTTCCCCTAATGAGCCAACAAGAACACAAAATGAAGCCATATTTAGCACAGGTCCAGCTGTGCTGCTGATACTACACACTTGATCTGATCAGAACGTCGGCACTGGCAGCTCTGGACACTGGGCACTGGAAGCTTCAAGCTTTAAGTCACCGTCATCTGCAGCAATGCTGATGACACTTTTATTTCCCTGTTAAGCTGTCCTTTGAGAGACACTGCAGTAATGAGCTCTGGGAGTTCACCCGAGCTCAGCACCAGCTTTGAGTGCAGCCTGCTCCGGACAGGAGGTGGGCCCTTGGGAACCTTCCATCGAGGCTGGGAGAGGGGCCAAAGGGCTGGAGGCAAGGCCAGCTGTAGCCAGAGGAAAACTACACAAGCAGGACAGACACAGAGCAGGCCCTGCTAAATTCTCTAGAGTCTCGACATAGCAAAATGGGAAGGTTGTGGTAGGATAAGCTAATAGGGCCCATTGGATGAAGCAGAAAGAGGAACAGAGGGGAGGGGGCCCCAGGAGACACTGGGGAAGAGCAGGGAAGGTATCATGCAGAAGCCAGAACCCCCATTCTAGGGCTTTTCCGTCTGTGCATTGTACCTGATCTGTCCTGGTTGGTGGGGGGCAGGTTCAGAGCTCAGATGTCAGTGGCAATGTTTGCAGTCAGCCTAAGGACAGTGGCCTCCAAGCTCATCAGTCCCAGGAGACTGAGAAGAGCATGGGGAAGCGGGTCAGGAAGGTGAGAGGGGAAATTCAGCACACAGTTGCAAGCCCTTTCCCCAAATGTCCCTCTTCCCTCTCAGGTGTGTGTTTACATACCAAAAGATGCTAGGAATCCTGGCACAGAAGATCAGAGGCCCTCTGGGGAAACCTCCTGTCTATACAGCCTGCCACTGGCATCTGGACACAGACTTCTGTAGGGACCTGGGCCTCCCAACTCAGGAGGGGACTGCATGGATATTTATCAGGCTTTGTGCCCATGCGAATCTGCTGGGGAGTTGTGACGGGCAGACTTCCAAACCCCACCCCTTAGGAAGCAGTCCTAGTTTGAACAGGTGCGTGTCAGCTCACTGCCAGGAGTCAGCTTAAACCACTCTAATAAAGCAGCCGGGGCCTAGCTCAGGAGTGGAGCATTTTGATCTTGGTAGATTCATCAAACTGTGGCCAGAAAGGGGAAAGCCTGGGACTGCGGAGGGGTAGGGGCTGAGCCAGGACTCATTCAGAGGCATCAGGCAGGACTGGAGGAAGATGCTGGGAAGTTCAGCCCTGTGTAGGGATTCTGGGGGTAGGCAGAGTAAGTGGCTTTTGACAAACATCTCTGAGCCCTAAGGACTGTTGCACATAATTGGAGGCTCTGAGACCAAATGCCACCCCATGGCCGGGTCATTACAGAGAAGGAGGGCCTAATGTGCACCTACCAAACTGCCAACCTCCCTCAGCACCACATACATCAACTGGGACACAAAGCTCCTGAGAGATAGTCTCTTACAGAACTCCTACTCTGCAGAGAAGCCCACCAACCTCTTGGCCCCAGAAATGGAACACAACTGGGAAGAACTGGTTTGAACTTGGGCTGTCTTCCTAAATTCTTATCTCTTTTGGACCTGTCTGTAAAATGTGTATACCCTTGCCTGCCATGAGGGTGCCTGGAGAGGAAGTAAATACTCCTTTTCCTACAGGGACAGTGCAGGCACCACGCCCTGCACACAAGGTCCAGGGACACAACAGCCAAGGGCCATGCCCACCACATGTATTACTGGGTTTCTTAGTTACCCCACCTATTGGTTAACAGTGTTTTGACAATGGTTGGCTGATACAGATGTGTGTGACTTGATCCTCCTGCACATGTAGCCCCGGACTAGCTAGAGAGAAGGTCAACATGCGTCCAACATGGAATGTTGAGAGGAAACAGCTTTTGACAAAAGTCACTGAGTCCTAAGGACTGGTGCATATATTAGGAGACTCCGAGACCAAATACTCCAACTACCCAGGCTTGACCTCAGAAGAAGACAATATACTGGGCTTCAGGGCACAATTGAGGAATATCACCCACAGGAAGCTTGTGTGGGCAGGTTCAGCAAACAGAGCCACTGAGCAAAGGGGGACAATGCTCCATGCCCCAGCTGTGGGGTGCAGACACGCTGGTCACATCGCCTGCAGAATCCAGGGAGGCCACTGGCAATCTTCATGGATTTCTGTTCCAATCCACAGAGACCCACAACCTGGACTTGAGGCTGTCCTCACGCTCAGCTCCACAGTCCCCTTCTAAACAGCCACAGTTCTGTGGAGACCGTCACAGCCATGGGCCAGCAGCACTAAGAGAAGGTGGCCACTAAAGGCACTGTGAGGGGGGCTACAGCAACAGTAGAGTGGAGGTGGGATGGGAGAGAGTGAGAAAAGGCGGCAGAGTCCCCATACCCCCAACCCATAGTTTTCCCATACGCCTGGAGTAAGGGCGGAGTCCTCCAGCCCAGCTCCTCTCCTGCAGTAACAGCTTTGATTTCCCTGGGTTTCTCACCACCCACACAAGAAGTGGCTGTGTACTTAACACTTCTTAACTCTTTGTCCCCGTTTAGTCATAATAGAAGCCGTGTTCTCAATCTATTGTCACATTTATGATCGAGAAAGCCCTAATTCCCTGCAATAATCTTAAGTGACAATTCAAAGCTAAATGTACTTTAATGTTTTGTAATGCTTTGGAAGCAACATCTCAAAATTATAATATAGCCCTTGGAATTGCTAGTCTGAGGGAAAGAGGGAATCAACAACTTGACAATGAAATTAAAATGCAGCAAATTGATGTAAGGCTGGAATGACGAGGTTGGGTAAGTCTCAGCGATGCGAGTGAAGGAATGTGAGGGTGACCTTTGTCAAGTGGCCAGATGGCCCGGCCAGTGGAAAAGGCCTTTATCTCAGGAAATGTCTTCTTTTCCCTGCTAATCAGAGGGATCTGTCCAAATCTCATCTGGCTGTTCTTGAGTGGGCAGGACAAAGGGACTTGTTCAAGAGAGGTCAGCCCAGCCTCCAGACTGTGAGAACAGAGGGAAGTCCAAGTAGCTCTGTCCAGAAAGAACCTCCTTCCCACTTCCAGAAGCCACTCTCTGATAACGCTGCCTTGGCCAGCGCTTGCTCTGGAATACTGGCTCGTTCATTCCCAGTTTCCTCCTCAGTATCTGTCCAATACACTGAGGCTCATAGAGGGTAAGGGGCCATCCAAGGTAAGCCGTGTGACCTGCGTTCTCACATAAATGTAATTCCAAAGCTTACTAACCCAGAGAACGAACGCAAAGATAAACTGGGGGAAGATATTTCCTCTACATCAGACAAATGAATATTTAACTTCCCCAATATAAAAAGAGCTTTCTGAAATTAACAGAAAGGATGACACTCGTGGGGCCCTGGGAGACCCGCTCGGGAGGGAAGGTGCACAACTGCTGCCCCTCCATGTCCCTGGACCCCACACATTTCTAAGGAGATGAAGTATCAATAAATGGCCAATAAATACATGACAGAGGAAAATGCGAATTAAAACCACTCTGAAATACCATCTTACTCCAGGAACAAAGTCTATCATCAAAAAATCTAACAATAGCAAAGGTTGGTGAGGCTCTGGGGTAGAAAGGAACCATTCTGTGTTATTGGTAGAACAAAAACTAGTCAACCACTATGGAAATCAGTGTGGAGAGTCCTCAAAAAACTGAAAAAAGAAATGCTACTTGACCCAGATACCCTACCTCTAGCTATCTTTGCCAAATAATTAAATCATATTAAGGGATACACTCATTCTGATGTTTAAAACAGCACAACTTATAACAGCTAGATCTTTGAAACAGCATACGTATCCATCAAAAAATGGATAAGGAATATGTGGTACTTATAAATGGAGAACTACTCTGCCACTAAAAAAGATAAACTTGGGGCTGGGGATATAGCTCAGTGGAATAAGCGCTTGCCTAGCAAGCGCAGGGTCCTGAGTTCGATCCCCAGTACCACAAAAAAAAAAAAAAAAAAAAGATAAACTTGAGGAATTCACAGAGAAATGGTTTCAACTGGAGAAGATAATATTAAGTGAAATAAGTCAGACATGCAAACTGATATATCACGTGGTTTCTCTTAGAATGCATTAGAAACTCGAAGTATATATACATATATATGCAAATGAGTAAAATGGAAAATCAGTAAGGAGGAAGTGGGGAGACTTTCAGATGGTTCTCCAAATTACTGGTTCTCCAAGTATTGTTTCAAAAATATCTTAATATTATGCTAATCTCTTTTATTTATACTACTAGTTTCTCTTAGTTCACTGAAAAGAAAGTTTTATGCTAATATCTGTTTCTTTGTAAAAGAATCTTTTTTGTCAAT
Organism: Dinomys branickii; assembly: GCA_004027595.1. Taxonomy (NCBI): domain Eukaryota; kingdom Metazoa; phylum Chordata; class Mammalia; order Rodentia; family Dinomyidae; genus Dinomys; species Dinomys branickii. The sequence goes on from PVLD010005546.1 coordinate 38,437, forward strand.
GTCTTTTACTCTGAGTAACTACTTTGAAGGTAATGATACACAGTGTATTAACTATTGTTCCTCTTAGGATTTTAAGAAGTTTTGTCTTATGGTTTCATAAAATTAAAAAAAAAATCAACAAGAAAGGATATCTCCCCTCCCTAAGTAGGCAAAGAATATAAATGGACGTTACTAATGGCAATAAATGTAAAAATATAAACCTTAATAATATATGGAAGAAAGGTAAATTGAGACAATAAATTTTATCTTTCACTGCTCACAATGGCAGAGGTATTTTAAAGATTGGTCATACACAATATTAATGAACCTCAGGTATGGAGATGGAGATTTCTCCACTTAAAGACAAAAACCTTCTCAGCCTCTTTCAACTCAGCTTTCCAAAACCCACAGTTGATACACTTTGCCCCAGGAAATCCATCTGTCTGACTCAGAACTATAAAAGCCTGCTCAGATGAGCAAATATTTCAGTACAAGGAAGTTCACTGCCGGGAAAAATTAATACAACTCAAATATGTATCAGCAGAGGATACTGAATAATTATAGTACATCCCCACACAGCTGTTAACCAAAGCAGTCACCTCTATGCTCACTGAAGTGGACCCCAGGCTATACTGCACTATTAAACAGAAAAAAGAATCCACAAAGCACATTCACCATTTGACTCTTCTATTGGAAAAACCCAAGAAATATGTCTAAGGGTGGGTATGTGTCTACGTATTTGTTTGTATATAGAAGCCTCCAGAAGAAAGCACAGACTCAACAGTGCACACCACTGGAGAGTGGAATACGGAAAGGGAGAGAGAGTTCCAGTTGCCTCTTTATATACATCCATCTGCTTTGATTCTTTCAAAACAGTTCATTGAGGAAAACAAAACATTCTCTGGGAAGAGGGTCAAAGAAACCCTAGGTTTATGCACAGTGCCACTGCCACTGCTTCAGAGATGCCCAGAGCAAGCTAGTCTGCCCTCAAGGGCATCAGTGGGGATCAGAGGCTGAGCTTGAAGAGAGACAACAACCCTGCAGCAGGAGATCCAACACCCAGGAGGAAGGAACATCCATGGCAGACCAAGAAGGACCTTTTCATTTGGCAGGATGTGAGGCGCACAGTGACGCGTCTTGAGGAGGAGGTTGGACTTTGCTGTGGGAGCGGAGGAAAAGCGTGTCCTGGAGGGGAGGAGGGGAGAACATCACTGGAGACCACACAGCCGCATTTCCCAGACACTGGGAAGGGCCTCTTTATCCTCTGGTCCATACCCTGGCTGCAGACCTCATCTCATAGGAAGCTAAGTCACCAAGAGCCACGCAAGAGGGAAGACAGGTGAGTAGAGCAGAGAGACAACCACCCCCTCACGAAGGAGTCCAGGAGACTCCGCTTGGCCCAGCACCGTCTTTTAGGCCCATGCCACGAGCAGGATCATCTTTCAAACCTAGATGTGAACAGGTCAAATCAGAGAGTAGGGCTTCTCCAGTTCTCCCGTCATCTTACCTCCAGTACCTCCACACTCGTTCCCTGGCCTCTGGGCGACCAGAGCTCCTCTGCCCCAGCTTTTCCCCAGTACTCAGTTCCTATCCCTGAAAAGCTCAATGACTTTACCCTGCTTGGTGACAGATGCCGTATTAGGTGTAAGGACAGCTTCATCCTAGAAAGTTAGACAGACCGGGGTCAAATCCTGGCACTATCTCTGCCGGGGCAGGGAAAGGATAACCTTTCCTAGTCCCAGTCTTCTCATCTGCAAACCTGGAATCAACAGCAACCTCACTGGGTTGCTGGGATGATGATAAATAATCATCAAACATGGCCCCCAACTCTCTTCCAGGAGAGAGATGTTATGGACAAAAATACATTTCAGGGTTCAACAGAAAGATAATAGAGAAAGGAAGGGTTTGTTTTCTGTTCCTGTGACTTCACTGCAATTATTTAATCTGTGCGAAGGATCACCTGCTCTAACATTTGGGTCAAAACTGAGGGGTGGATGGGTGTGTAGCGGGTAGATAGCGAGGTAAGCCTGGTGCCTAATGCATAAAATCTAGGAGAAATTTGCTTCCAGGTCCTAGCAAGTGCAGGATCACTGAGGCCTCCTCAGTTTTGTATCTCAAGTGCTTAGCTTGCCTTCCCTTCGTCCTGGCCCAGATCAAAACAGTGACTTAAAATGAAACTATGAAACATTTCAATTAAATTCTGGAGGAAGCCAGCAACAAATCTCCTTGCCTGGAAAGATGTACATAATTAAGGGTGTAAGGAGAGGGACAGAAATCCAGCTACAGTTAGTGACTTACCAGCCCTGGAGCAAGAACTTGAATTTGAAAGGTCCTGATCTTACCTGCTAATTAGCCTTTCCCCCTCTCCTGCCATTCCACATCAGCCGGCATTAACTCACCAAGGCTCCTCTCCAATAAAGCACATTTGTGGGCGGTTGCCCTGCTCTCTGGTCCAAATCAGCAGGGCGAAACTGACTTTTTAGGTAAGAAGGCACTGGGTAGTAATGCCTAGAGAAAGGTGTGCAAGTTAAAGATAACACCAAAGCAGAGGCCACCCTCCAGGGTGAGCTGAGGAAGGAAGGAGTCACTTCCTGTTGGAGACAGGGATTCTGGGAAAAGTGCCCCCCTGAGCCTCATTCTGTACTACATTTGCGGGTTTCTGGGATATGAGTTCACGGCTGAGCTATCACAGCTCCTGCTAACAGGTCATGGAAAATAGGTCTTTCCAAGCTCTTACCAGGTTGCTGCAGATGAGGTTCAGTCCTCAGTATCTGAAAACTTAATGTTGTACCTGCAGGAGCACAAGAAATCAAGATGCCTGTGGTGCTGCGGGCAAGTGAGCAGAACCAGGAAGGGAAGAGATGCAAGGGCCCAGGAGGGTTCTTCAGGTAAAATGCAAAGTTTAACTCTGAGAAGGAAAGCAATGTGAGGAAGGTTCTTTTTGTTTTTGTTTTTGTTTTTTTTTAAAGATGTGGTCTTGATTCTTGGGGCAAAAAAGTGATCTGGCTAGAGGTTTTGTGGTGCTTGTGAGACTTAAAATGATGCTTCAGGAAAACCATTCAGGTCCCTGCGATGCAGCATGGATGAGGAGAGATGCTAGAAAAACTGACAAGAGGAGTTTCCAGACAAAGGGAAATTCACAGGGAAGGCACTAGTTTTGGCACTGGGCTTATAATTCTGCAGAATGTGTATCCTTGTATTCTTACTGAGGTCATTCTGTACTGACCTCAGTTTCTGACAGCAAGGATCACTCATCCACCAGTTCTTCCACTTTTTCATCCACTTTGCTACCTCTCTATGAAGAGGCTGATGCTTTGTTAAACGTTTTGTTAGACCCTGGGGACACAAGCTTGAAATATAAGATGTTTGCCCTTAAGGACATCATAGTCTAGCAGGCGGGTCCAACCTGCACCCTGAAGGCTACTGGCCCGCTTTTTTTGAAAGGTCATAATAACATATATAAAAATAGAAAGTTTTATTATTTATATGCATTAACTATATAGTTTATATTTATATTATATATTTTATATGCATTCCAAGACACTTCTTGACTCGGGACAGTCCAGGCTGAAAGATTGGACATGCCTGGTACGAAAGATGGTAAGTGCTAATTGCAGTAACCCCTGATATTGCCATCATTCAAACCGTAGAGGAGGAGAAGGAGGAGGGCAAAGACAAGAATCATGGTAAGGAGGAAAATTATGATCAGCTAATGTCTTGGTTACTTTTCTTGTTGTTGAGACAAAATATCTGACACTCAAAGTTAAAGGAGGAAAGGAGGAAAGGAAAAGTTCACAGTTTGTAGAGGTTTTAATGCATAGTTGACTGGCTCCAAGGCAAACCAACACTGCAGAGGAGAAACAGTTCATATTGGACAGAAAGTAGCAAAGCAATTACAGGTAACTAGCAGGTGAACTACAAGTAGCTGGCAGCAAGCCTCTTTCTGTCCCTTATGTTGTATCTCAGCTACCTAGCTTAAGGCAGAGAGCACTCGCACCCTTAATCCCAGCACTGCACCATGAATCAAGCACACTCTAGATTCAGCCACCTTTGAAAATCCCCACTTATGACTGAATGAGGCTTTTAAGGGATGGCTAAACACAAGCAGTAACAGCTAACATTCATCAAATCCTTAGTGACGCTGATACCCCAATACCACTGCAGAGTCTCTGCCTCTGACTGGCTGTCCTTCAGCAGGAAAGACAAATCTATATGTAATTTCATCTTACTGCCCCAAGAGTTGTGCTTAATCACTTTGTGTGACAAGCAGTGTTTACTCCTGTACTCCATCTCGGATAAGTTAAGTCAACCTTCCTGAAGGAGCAACATAAACTGAGACTTAAGGTATGCATAAGCTTTGTCCAGGCAAAATGGACGAAGGAGCAGGTTTCTGGGAAATTGCAGCATCTCATAAAATGTCTTGCATAAAGGAAAGACTTAAAAAAGTAAAAGATTTATGTGTATATTTGTTACCTTTGCCCAAGTACCCACCAACTTAGACTGTGACAAAGCTGGAGTACGTAGGTGTGTAACAAGATAAGAAAAAGAACCAAAAAGCAGAGTAGTCGATGAACAAGAAAGCAAACTGTTATTATTTACAGACAGCATGATTATATGCAGAAAATCCTAAAGGCTCTATTAAGAAATTTGAAATTAATATGTAAATTTATCAGAGTCCCCAGATACAAAGTCTCTTGTTAAATGTTACAATTTAGAAGTAACATTTTTAAAAATCCAATATCTAATAGTAACTTTTTGAAAAGTAAGCCCTCTACAGTAAAAATTATCAAAAATAAACAAGAAAAATGTTAAAACCTAAATAAAGAGGGATATACCATGTTCATGGTTAGGAAATTCAGAGTTTTAAAATTTTATTTTCGTGGCACAGTAATTTTAAATCAATGAAAATCCCAGGAGACATTTTGTGAACATTTGCAAGCTGATTTTGAAATTTACAGAGAAATACAAATGACTTAAGACAGTAATGTTCAAGATGAGCAACAAGACAAAGGACTTCTACTTCTATATATCAGGACCTACTGTGCAGTTATAACAATTAAGAGTATGATATTATCCTAAGGATAAGCAAACTGACCACAGAAATAGAGGATCCAGAAATATCTATTCATGTAAGATCAGCTGATTCATGACAAAAATGATACTTCAGAGCATAAGGTAAAGGGTGGAGTTTTCAATATATGAAGTTCTATCAACTGTATCTCCAATTACAGAAATAAATTTATGCCTAATGTGAAAATACACAAAACTCAGGGCTGGGGATATAGCTCAGTGGAATAAACACCTGCCTAGCAAGCACAGGGTCCTGAGTTTGATCCCCAGTACCGCAAAAAAAAAAAAAAAAAAAACTCAATTCTAGATGGGATGTATATCTATGTGTGGAAGATTTTAGAAGGAAAACAGAAGAACATCGTCCCTTAGCATAACCAGTGATTTCTTCGCAGGAACTGATCAAAGCAGGCTCTAACTAAAACCACAGGGTCAGAAATTTTAAAATGCACCACTTAGGTCTCCAAAGAACAAGTCAATCAAGATTTGGAGGTGTGATGAAGGCAGGCCAAAGGGCAGAAGCCAGACAAGAAAGAGTTGTAGGGAGGGAGTTAGAAAATGCAACGGTGGCGGTGAGGTCAATTTTGAGATGGAAGACAGCAAAACAGAAAAGCTGAGGAAATTCAAAAGAAGGAAGATGTTTGGGCTTTGCTTCTTGGAGCAAAAAATTACCTGGCTGAACTCATAGAGCTTAGTATGGAAATTCAGTTCCACAGTACTGCAGCACTGGATGGACGGAGAGAGACACAAAGAGGGTGAGCTTCTAGGCAAAGGAGATGCACGCTAACCTCTTCTGTGTACCTGCCCGCCTTTAGGCCTACAGTTCTGCAATGTAAGTGTGCACAGAGGTGAGAAGCTCAGTTTTGGTCACTGGGGCATTTGATTGATTCTGCATAATAAAGGTTAATGCCTCAAATTAAACACTTCACTAATTGCCCTTGTGGAAGGGAAATATAAGATGTTTACTACATGTAGATGCCCACAAAGGAAAGTGCTTTAGAGCTAATGTAAATAAATTACAATAAAATACATTGTATAATGTGGGTCCTAGACCCGGAGGGGAGAGGGACTTGCATGTCCTCAGGTTAGAGCGGCATTATCTGATAAAGATTTTTGAATGAGGGGTGCTTTGAGCCATGTTGTGGAGGAAGCACTTATTTTACAAATAGTCTGCTACATCTTCCAGCTGCCTTCTGAGCAGTTTCCTAGGAGAAAATTGGTCATAACAACAGCAAGAGATGGATGGAGCTGCTTAATTGAACCAAGCTGAGATATGCAAATAGGTTAGTCTCTCCAGTGCTCTGGTGCTTACCAATTTCTCACCTCAACTTGCACTTGCTGTCACTTGAAAACAAAGCTCAAATCAAGTGAGAGAAGGCTGCTTGAGGACAGTGACAGGAAAGGGTGCAATGCCCAAGTTTCTCTCAATGTATCAACTTGAATTTCAATCTTTGCTATCTGGCATGGTTAGGCATCTTTGGCAGCCAAGTAAGAGAGGCTCAATAAATCTAGATGCCAATCTTTCTGCAGCTCTTAAGGTTGCAAGAAAAGAAATGTCAGGGCATGCAGCTGCTGAGGAGCACGCTGGAAATGACGGATTTTCCTGCATCTGTTCTCCCGTCAGGAATGGAGTACCCTGACCACAACACCAGGAAATGTGTGCTTCAACAACCTACAGATCCCGCGGCAGAGCAAAGACAGCTACCCAGGCCTCAGGTAGGCTGAATTTCTCAGCCTGGAAAACAGATGCGGCTACACGATCTAGTCAGTGGAACGAAGGCAGAAGTCACTGCCCCCTCTAATCCTAGCTCTGGAAATGTCCCATATCCTATTTCTCCCCTGCAACTGCCCTAATTCAGACAGTTCGGCAGCCTTGGAAGCCATGTGTTGAGTATAGCAGAGCCCCAAGTTGGAGAAAATTCTAGATTTCTGAATCGTCACTTAGGGAAACTGTCAACCAATCAGTAACTCCCACTTTGGGTTTTACATGAGTGAGAAATAATCTACCAAGTCATTACACATGATAGGTTGTGGGCTTGCTTGGTACAGCAATTAATGTTGTCTTTTTATTTCTTTATTTTTTTGACAGAGCACTCTGTAATTCAGGCTGGTCTTAAACTCACTATGTACCCTGGACTGGTGTTATAGCCACAGCAATCGTGCTGCCTCAGCTTCCTGAGTGCTCGCCATGGTGGACTGACAGCTGGTGGTCAACTTAACACCCAGCTGAATTGAACGACTGCAGTGCTGGGTGTGCGAGGCTCACCTAAGGATTGTTGCCGGCAGCATAAGAGGCAGAACTGGAGAAGGAGGGAGGCTGTCGGGAGCTGGGAGAAGCTGTTGCGGTGGATTCTCTTGGAGGACCTTGTCATGTGGCTTTCCCGATGAACTCAGCTGTTATTATCTGAGGAGCTCAGGACCTTGTTGTCACTGAGAATGGCTGAGTCACTTCGGGGGAGCTCTAGCCTTCACTTTAAGCATCATTTCCTGGCTCCAGAGGGGAAGATGATGCATTGCTCAGTCTCCTAGAGAAGCTTGTCGTGTTGGATTTCCTGATGGGATCTTGGCTTTCCTCATCATTGGAGGCGCTCGGGACCTCACTGTTGCTGAGGATGACTGTGGTACTTTTCAGGGGAGCTCTGGTTCTTAATTTGAGCATCAGTTCCTGGCTCCAGTGCAGGTCCCTCAGTCTGCTAGCACAGATCCTTCATCCCCCTGGCACAGGCTTTCTAGTTTCCACCACTGACCCTTGGGCTTTCCCAGCACAGATCTGTGAAACAGGGCTGCGTGAGACATTGTCATGGGTGCTAGGCCTCCAGCTGGACTCATCGAAGGCATTGTTATGAGCTCTAGGTCTTCAGCTGGACTTATGCAGGACATTACCATGGGATCCAGGCCCTCAGCTGGATTCTTTGGTCTTTAGTGTGTAGACAAATTTCCTGCACTCTCTTTTTGGATATGATTCTTTGGGTGACAGCTATAAATAATTTAAAATGTATGTTCTGTATTATATTGTTCCCCTTGCAAAACCCCAAACTACAATACTGGTATTACAAGCATTCTCCACCGTGCCTGGCATTAGCATTGTTTTAATTGATACAGAATGTTCTTGTGTGATGGAGGTGCCTAGGAAGCTTGGGTGATTCAATGGCTATAGTAGTGGGGTCCAGACTATTGTGGGTCAGTTAGAACTGGACAAAAGAACAAAATGAGGGAAATGTAAACACACACAGTCTCTTTTTTTTTTTTTCTTTTTGGCGGTACTGGGGATCGAACATCAGGACCCTGCCCTTGCTAGGCAGGCACTTATTCCACTGAGCCATATCCCCAGCCCAACACACACCGTCTCAAGGCTCAAGTACTCCCAATCACTCCACAGACCAGTGGATGAGGCAGGCAGGTAACCAGATCATTATCACGTGTGCAAACAAGTTATCACAGCATCATTAATAGGAAAAGGCTGTTAGGTGAGGGATATTTAAATCGAGTCACAGATACCAGGTAGAGATGGGGGTGAGGAAGACAGTGCAGGATAAAGAAGCAAGCAGGGCTTGCACTAAATTACAAAGCTGGAAGGTCAGACCAGCTTAAGTGTAGCCAGGAGTCATGCTGCAGAGGTACCCAGGACAAGGATATTACGGAGGTGCCTAAGCCATCCCAGTGTGACCCTCCCTCCTTCTGCAGGAACTGTGAGCAGGAAGGACTGGAACCCAACCGACTTGTTTGAAATATGTCAGTAGCAGAGCAGAGGCCAGAAGGCACCCATGTAGCAGGGCAGTAAGACCCCAGGCGCAAGTGGACTACAGGGAACCTGCCTGCAGACAGGGGGCCCAGAGCCCATCAGCCTTCAAGGCATCAGCAGCTCCCCCTGCTGGAAGCAAGCTGCAAGGAGCCAGCTGCATCCCTGCCTGAAGTCATCTATAACAGTCATCAAAAATTCACCACGATGAATGTAATCACTATGCGTGGCAAACACGGGCTAATAAAAGTATTTTAACTCTGAAAATCTATTGTTTTACGAATTAAACTGGTTTCAAGTTACAAACTGAGGACCTTTTGTTCGGAGCTACGTGACATACAAGAGATTTTACCTCTCTGAGTTTGCTTTCCCATTCATTACAATTGGGCAAGTGGTGTCCTTAAACAGTGAGCCGCATGAGCTAACAAACACGAAGCACAAAGCAGGTACCAGGCACATAGTAAGTGTTCGGTAAATAGCCTCTCTCGGCATTCTGACCTGTACTAGGGAAACACAAGCGGCCTAACAGGGGAGCCAGGGTGCACAACCGACAATGAAGAACCCTCACCATCTGGCACAGTGCAGCCCAGATGAGCTCTCTCTGAGGCACCCAGGCCTTGCAAACCTCCAATCCAGCATGTTTTCTTGTACCCTCCCGTGGCTGAGTTTCAAATAAAATAACCGACGCTTTCGTACAACAGTGCACGCTGGAAAACATCTTCCCTCACCGGTTGCTGAAGAGCAGCACCGGCACCCCCACGCTCCTGTCTATTTATTCGTCTACCCACCCATTTCCTTCTTTCACAGGCCCATTTGGCCCTCTGACGCTGGTGGGTCTCCTGAAATACCGCCGAGAGAGATCAATCCTGAAAGCCCAGCTCTGCACTGAGGCCCTCAGTAATGAGCTACCTCATGCCAGGAAAATGCCATCTCAAGTGCTCATTGATTCTGCCCGCCCTGCTCCCGCCTGCCCCAGCTTTGCAGCAAGGAGCTAATGGCTGCTTAAAGGTGAGCTGACCCCAGACGCTCTCAGAGCCCCCACAAGGGGCGCCCTGGTGGCCGAAATGGCTAAGAAATGAGCACACGCAGGGCAGCTGTGGTCACTGCCAGCATCTCCAGTGCAGGCAGCTATGTCTCTGTCCCACAGGGCTTCCGGGGAGCAGCGGCATCTGTACCTGCTTAGCAGTGGACAGCATGTGGGCTTGCCAGCCTGCGGCAGGCCACTCAGCAGGCCGGCATTTGAACTGTAAACAGCCATTTGACAGATGACAGGATTTGCTAGAGCTGAGTCAGAAAGAAAACAGTGGGGCTGGGACCTACAGAGGAGAGATTCTCACAGCGAGGAGCTGACAAAATTGGGCCTGGAAATGACAGGAAGCCAGGGGACATGTGTTCAGAAGAGATGAGCGGGGGGGCTGTCTTTGTGACAGCTGGGGATTGTGCGCGGACCGAATTTGCTCAGCACTTGAAGCCTCCTAACTGCTGCCTCCAACAGGCTCAACTCCACTGCCCACTCCTAGCAATTGATTTCAAAGAGCAGCTGTTTTATTATTTTTGTTGTTGCTATGATTTTATCCTCAGTGTAATTACAACAAATCTGAAAATCAAATGAAAAAATGTATCATTGCTAGCAAACGACTTTGACTTCTTTTAAAAATAATGGGGATTTTCTTTTTTTTTTTTTTTTTAAACTGCCCCTTAAATTGCTGATGTTTCAGTGTGTGGGGGGTGCAGAAGATTTAATTGCATGGCACTGTATGTCATATTTTCTCTCTCCAGAGATTTCATTACAGGCCGGAAACCAGAGAATTGCTGTGCCACCTCTTGCCTTCTCTTCCAGCTATTTCTGGCTTTTAATAATTATTCATTAATTGCATACTATGATAAGATCCTCACTGTTTTGAAACATTCTCCCTCTGGCCTCCGTACTATTAAAGACCCTGATTGCCTGCCAAGAGCATAAAATTAAAAATCAAAGCACTACCTCTGCAAGGTTTAATACGTGCCATATTGAAAGAGTTTTTGCAGCTTACAGCCATTTTATTGCATCAGCAGCTCGAGGGAAAGTGCATCCCTATGTTGAAATTGTTCTCTTTTGAAGCATAAGTCAACAGGACCAGCATTGGGGGAATTTTCCTCACAGATGTTATCTCCTTTGGATGAGCGGCTTGTTCCCCCAGATAAAACTTGCCTCTTGCTGATGTCAGATCTCAAGGATAACTTTAGAATGCAGGAGGGAACCTCCCTCAGGTTCTCTAAATTATAGACTCACATCAATTTAAAAGGGCAGATCCGACTCAGACTGGTCCCCAGGGTCATTATAAATAGAATCCCAGATATTTTCTTGCAAAGTCTAGAGCTACCCCCACCTTCTCTCCCTAACTCTGGATTTCATACTACTTAAGGGAACGGCAAGAGACTGACTTTATGGTCAACCCAGTGCACTTTATATAGGGGCCGTTCATTCAGTATAGGCTAATGAATCATTATAGAAACTTAACCAAGGACGGGGAAAAGGACAAACTAGAATTTCTTTAAAACGGAACAAAAAAAACAACATCTTGCAAATTTTGCAATTACTGTCACCTACTGAAATATACAGCCCACAGAGAGCTAATACTTAAGATCCAAAATGATACTCAAATTATCTTTTCATGTGGATGCTCCTTATTTCCTTTTCATTGTGGAAGTGCTCTGATCCACATCCTCCCCTGCCTTTCAGTAAGTTTCTCCAGCTAAAGAATTAGTGAGGAAAATATGTACCCAGACCACAGCTAAGTGCCACCAGACTGTCTTTACCTGAGGGCGGCAACCACTGCCTTGGGAAGAGAGTAGCGGGCTTCCTGCCCTTGGGGGTCCTCCTCTACACTCACTGCCACCTTCTCACTAACAGGGAGATTCAAGAAAGCTGGACTCCCAGGAATGACTTTGTGGATTAACAAGATCGCTTTGAGTAGGCAAAGAACAGAGTGAGGATATGGAACCATTTAGATCTCAAGAAGGGAGGTGCAGAACAATAATGCCCATTGAATACCTTTTATTAAATTTGAACTGTTCAAATCTCAACCAGAAAGAAAACAAATTCCTGCACTTGAGACCCCGATCGGCTGTCCCCCACAAACTCTCTATTGGAAACAGACACTCAGCGCTGAGCCCGTGCGGCCAGGTGTCCTTTGTATGGCTTTGGTCTTAGCTCCCCTCCACTCAAGGGCCCTTCCCACTCAGCTCCCCTTCTGAGTGCACATCTTGTTTTGCACTCTTTTCACATGGCTGTAAACAATTTTTCTCCAAGTCAACGTCAAGCACTCTGAAAATGAGGTCCACCTTTCAGGTGTCCCTCATGAGCGGCATGACGGCTGGGCTCAGGGAGGACCTACTGAAAAAAGTCCATTGTGAACCTTGTTACTGTGTCTTCATTTTGGAAATTTGGAGGAGCACACAAATCCCGTGGGTGCATGGAAGTCGTCAAGACCCAGGAAGGTAGGGATCCAAATGAAACAGGCCCTGTGAACTCACTAAGTCACATGTGTGGAAACCCTAAAACACTGCACTGGACTTGTCAGCTGCTGCCTAATAAATCATTCCAAAACTCAGTAGCTTAGCACAAAACCATTTTAATTTCTATCTCATGTCTATGTGGATGAACTGGGCTCTCCTTGGTAGCTCTTAGGATGCATTTGCTGGCAGATGAAGCTGCCTCATCTGGCCTGTGCAATGGGCTATGAAGTCCCAGATAGCTCCCAGTTGGGTCCTGCCCCTCGGTGGGTGTGGCTGGAAGGCTAGGCTCACCTGGGGTGCTGGGAGGGTGAGACACTGTCTCTTCACCTTTTGGAGTGCCCCAGCCCCTCTTTGTTTGCATAGGCTACCCACAGACCTCCTTGAGCAGCATGTCCAGATGTTTTACCCTATATAGTTTCTCAGGGAGCCAAGAAAGCACAAAAGTGGACACTGTCAGGTTTCATCAAGCTTTAAGCCCAAGACAGACAAGGTATCATTGCTGCTTCATCCTCTTGGCAGAAAGGTATTACCAGCCGGGTCTATATTTGTGAGGGGAGAACTATACACAGCACGAAAACTCGGAGCCAGCACAGCAATATGAGAATACCTGTAACTGCATTAATGAGATTCACGAGTGAGCAAGGCATTAAATTTCAATTAGAAGTTAATGAAAACATATGATTTTAAAAATTCCACCCAAGTTCTCAACACCCCTAAGTTCTATGCCATGAGCTTCTCTTTGCGTCAAAAGAATGCAGATTGCGGCCCCTTGTGTAAAGAGCTGAGGCACTCGGGTAAGGCACAAGAATATTGGCACAGCAAAGCACATCCAGGCTGCTTCGTCTGGGGTCACAAACTCCACTGCACGCTGAGGCCAGGTGCTGGGAAAGGGTGAGGAGCAAGCAGAGGGAGATGAGGCGAGCCTGCGGTAGCTTCAGACGGCAAACCCACTAAACGGAAGTGACAGCCAAGCCTGTGAACGTGTTTGTGAGCAGTTAAGTCAGCATCTCAATTGAACTCTAACAAAATTCAATTTCACTTGAGGAACCACCTCCCTTTGGCCTCTGCCACCCTGCCCTGATGTCTCTCATTTAAATGTGTGCAGCTGGGACCGCTACTGCTCAGCCTCCGCGTGCCCCTGGGGGGTTCCTCCTGTGAAACAAGGCGCTTTGGATTCGCTAAATCTCACAGCCTCCCACAGCATCAGTTCTTATCCATCAACACTGGATAGAAGACAGTAGTTTCCTATCGTCTTGTTTTGGATACGGTATCATTTTTATTGGTTTTTTTCTTATTTTTTATTCTCTTTATAAAAATTTAAAAACTACAAAGCACCGAGGGAAAGGTCAGCCCTGAGCTTCCTATGTGTGTCTGTCTGTCTTTGTGTGCCCAACATCATTTTCCCAGGCCAGTGACAGGAAGGGACAGGAAGCGAATGGGCAGAGCAGGCCTCAGTTCCCCAAGCCTTTTAGACTGCAGAGGTACTCCTGGGAGGCGGGAGACATTCACTCTTAGGCCACCAGCCAGACTGAGGGCTCAGGTCAGTGTCCTGGGAAAATATTCATTCCTTCACCTTGGTGGTGTTCACGGGGTTCCTCCTCACCTGGGCTGTCTTCTTGGCTCCTCTTAACCCCACCACACAACTCTTCTTTTACTCTGCACAGCTACACCCCTCTGACGCCGACAGCTTCCACAGTAACAGCCTGATCTGACGCCAGCAACTTCCATAGTAACAGCCTGATGTTCCCAAGCACAGGGCTGCTGTCAGGCTGCCCGGAGTCATGCCTGGCTCTGCCATTTGTCAATCGTGTGACCTTGGGAAAGTTCCTTTCCTAAGTACTTATTTGCTCTCTCAATGTCCCCAGCAGTAAAACGAGACAAATACCACCTGCACAGTGTATATATTACAAAGCTGGAATAACTTACATAGATAGTGCTTGGGATGATGGCTGATACCCGACAGGCATTCAGTAGCTCTTTATTACTACGTAACTTCATTTCTTGCCTTCCCTGCTCAACCATTTCTTTGGCCACATTACGTTGCTCCCCACTTCTAAGCACCATGCATTTTACAGGTCTTTTCTTTTTTTGCTGTCCCAAATTCTTTTCTGCTGCTTCTCACCTAGCAAACTCCTATGTATCTGCAAAGTCTAATTCAAATGTCCTTTTCTCTGCAAGGCCTTGCTCAAGCAGCCCAGATAGAATGACTAGGCCCTTCCCTGTGCATTCCTAGAACTTTATATATAGCCTGTACATGAGAGACATGTACCCTTCTGCTTTACAGTTAGCTGGTTAAAAGTCTATCTCTGCCCTCAGAGTGCAGACCTCTCAAGAGACAGCTGTATTTGTCTTTATGTCTGGCTCCAAGCTTGGAGCTATGTGCTGGGTTTAATTGGCTTCTTCTGTGTATGAGCTGTGTTCTCTCCCCAGGACCGTTGGCTCAGCCTCTTGTGATGCCAAGGCCAGTGTCTTTTATGTCTTCATACCTCAGAACTGCAAGGGTTTTTCTGGAAGGTGATAATGAATGGCCTCAACAACCACAGCATCTGATAGGCAGTTCTTAAGAGTTACAGTAGTTCAAACGAAGACATCACCTTTATTAAAAAAAACAAAAGTTCAGCCTAGCAAGGGCTGCTAGAACATCGATCATAAGCCCAGATATGGGCCACCTGCTGTGGGAAAAGAGCACAAATGACAAACAACGACATCAGTGCCCTGATCCAGGGGTGCACAGAGCTGAGGCCATGGCCTGACCTTCTCACATGGGATGTTATTTCTTACACACACACAGGAGAGCCTGAGGCACAGAGGAAAGGCAAAATGACACATGCTGGAAAGCTGGCACGGTAGGGGGACGGATCCAAACTGAGAAGGTGGCTTGTGTACAGAAAAGGTCCGGGTGGCAAGTCCTCACCTGCATTGCAAAGCACATGCACACTAACTACACAGTCAGCACAAACACGTACACACACCGGTATGCACATTCCCCACACACGCCCGGATATCTCCATCCTCGCTACCACCTACGCCTGACACTGCAGTCGATAGAAGCACTGTTTAAAAAAAGGCCTGATTATGCCAGCATCTTTTCTGTCCTTAGCACAAAGCTGTGGCCTTGGGAAGGGTGAGGACATTAAAAAAAGTTTGTTGAGAAGAATGTCAACATTTCTCACTTTTGATGAACGGCTCTTGACTTCAGCGATCCATTTCACACAAGCCTGTCCACAAATGTTCCTCTTTGTGGTCACCTTTTGATAGAGCTTCTGCCGAGCTGAGATAATAGAAGCTTCCCTGATGGAGACTGGTGTGGGTGACTCAGTTCAGGGAAATTCAACTGCGAAGCAGACGGCAAAGAGAATGAAGACCATCCATGGAAAACACCCGTGATCTAGGAGGAACCCTTTCTCCACACACCTTATAGTCAGGCTCGGTGTTATCAAGAGTAACTTCAACTGTCACTTCCTTAAGGCAGTCTCCTCCAGGGCATGCGCAAGTTGGCAAGGAAAGACGGAACTTCCCCCTCCCCGGCTCTGAAGCGGACTCAGTGGCAGGGCCCCAGTGCACAAGCACACACGATGGCCCTGCAGCCTCCAAGCCACTGGAAACACAGGGGAGGTGGGCGAGTTGCCAGCTGTTTCACTACACACCCTGCTCTTAGGTTTAAGCCACTCTGAGGCACAGCCTCCGACTTTCACTCCCTATAAGTAATTACTTCATTTACATCTCAGTGACAAAATATCAAAGCTAGAAGGGACCTCAGGGACCTGTGTTTTTCCAGACATGAAAAGAAAGATTTCTAAGGGATGAAGTGTCTTTTGCAGTTCCTATAATCATACTTTAGATTGGGTCACTGAGACTGGAATCCAAGTACGCAAGAAATGGGCTCTTCATGCCATGCAAAGAGAAGTTTCCTCCCCAGCTACAGATGCCACCTCTAGCCATTGCTATTTGCCTCAAAAATTGCTGAAAAAACATACAACACAGCCTTTCCCCCTGAAAAACACATCCAAACAAACATTTCTCTATGTTCATCTGATCACAGGTAAACAGAAACACCTTGACATACAAAGGAAAGATAGATCCTCTTCAACAGTTTTATTTCTGAGTTCCTATGAGGAACAAAATGTGTAACTTCCTTGGGAAGAAGCCTGTTAGGAAATATAGCTGTCTTGGGTCTGACACCTCTGCCCCACAGGAACCTCTTCCTCTGCCCTGCACTGCCCCTACAATTAGGCCCTTGAAGGACTCATGCTTGGAGAGCTCATCTACCCTCCACATTGGCCATTGTATGTAGTCATGAAAATAGTTTGGAGATCACCCCTCAGTGGCCCTCCCTCACCAGACCCTAATGTTTCTTTATGTCTGTTGGCCCACTGAAGGGGCCCAAGGGAGATCTTAGTGAGGGCCCAAGGTTAAAGAACACACATGGGTGAGACATCGCAACAATAGCCTGCAGCATGGAGCAGAGCAGAGAGCCAGAGCGAGAGCCACCTGTGTCTTTACTGTATAATTCTTATACAGGTTGTTGTCTCATATTTACACTCACAGAGTGCTGTAATCAGCGGACGCATATTTACTATGCTAAGTCATGGTTACATAGCTATATCCCACTATGCACCTGCACTAGATAAGCAGGTCATGTCCCCAGGTGTCCTTAGACACCCCTGAGCTCTGAAGCAGTCTGAGTGGTTCCCCACTATTTCCCACCACATCCAGCAGCTAGCCCTGTACTTTCCTGTGCCTGGATGTACTCCTGAGTCCAAAGTGTACCAATGACATTCTCAGTTCCTTGAGGACTTGGATCTTATGTGATGTCCCTGGGTTCCCCACAGTAGTACAGTGCTGACTATATAAGATCACAAGCTCTAGACTAGTAATGGCAAACCTTGTACAGCTTTCAGTCATACAAACAGCCCACTGCACCACACATGCCACAGGTTCACCACCACTGACCCACATTCTCTAGCTTGGAAGGGACTGCTATGACTTGAACTTCCCCACCGGACCTCACACTGAAATGAAATCTCCACTGTGGCAGTAATGAGCAGTAATTCTTATGTCTCACTGCAGGGCAGCATGTAGCACCTGTGGTTCAAGCCAGCAGGAACATGCTAAGAGGGTGGGAACTTAATCTGACTGCGGTATTTGGAAGCTTTGGGAAGTAATTAATGTTAAATGAGACGGTAAGGGTAGGGTTTAGAGACAATAGGACCTTGCTAGATGGGGCTGCCCAATCTTTAACTTCATGGCCTTTAGAACTTTGAGTCAAATAAACATTTATTCTTTATAAATTATTCAGTCTGTGGTGTTCAGCCAAGGTTACAGAAAACAGGGGCCTCCAGCAATGCCTGCCCGTGGCTCTCAGACACTAACTTGGATCCACACTCCCTATGGAGCCTGTCTGATGCTGTCCATCCCCATAAAGGCCACTGCAGCCTGCCTTCTGATTTCCAGGCTTGCTGCTGGATCCTGATGCTCATGGAACTTTTCTATCTACCCATCTCCTCAGAAGACAAACCTAATCTTCCCACGGCTCACACTTGAGGTGCCAAGCTAAATCCCAGAGTTGTAGAACTCAGCTGCTCTGACCTTTTTTCTACCAGGTCCATGTCTCTTAATTCTGACTCACATTAGAATTGGAAGCCTTGAAAAAAAAACAGACCAATCTCTATCTCAGACCAACTGTGTCAGAAATTTTAGAGTTACCCAGTCTTCTAATATGATAATGTCCATAATTTTTCTAGTACTACCTTTTGACTTGGGTTCCCCAACCAGATACTTTTCCTCTAATTTACAAATGGTTTTTGAAGTTATAAACCAAATCCCTATCTCTTTTCAATGTCTGGCAAAGTCTGTACGCTCAGGATTTCCAAGAACATTTCCCTTTTAAAACTTACTTCGTGATACTGGGGATTGAATGCCGAGCCTCTGCACTGACCTACATCCCTGGCCCTTTTTTAGTTTTTGAAACTGGGTGTCAGTCAATATGCTTCCCAGGTTGAGCTCAAAGACTATTTCTTGGTCTGCTTTCTTCTTTACCTGTTAAGTGCTAGTGATTGCAGAGTCTGCTGAGAAAATGCTTGGTTTTTTTTTTCTAGAGTGTCCTCAAAGTGAAGCAAGTCTTTACTTCTTACCCTTCAGCGAGCTAAAAGATAAGGATGTGCTCTGTGTACCCTCTGGCCCTGGTCCTTTTCCAACATACTTAGCAAAGAGATGCGCTGCTGAAATCCAGAGCAGAAGTGAAGATCAGGGGAAAAGAAAAGGTCTACAAAATGAGGTGTAGACCTCAGGCTGTTCTTACTGCCCCAGGAGGAACAGCTGAATTTACCCTCCTCACAGCCTGATCTTGACCAAACTAACTTTCCACTCAGGTGTCTGGAAACTAGAGGTTTGAATCCCTGGCTGTGCCTTAGCTGTCTCAGCATTTGGGCCTGGCATTAGTTAGGCAAGGCTGAGAACACAGAGCTTCTCTGGACCCATCCCTACTGTTCTGCCCAAAGCTTGGTCCCGCATTTCCTTTATTTCTGATCCAAACTTGTAACAACCTTGAAGGAAGGACAGAGGTCACAGGAGCCACACCAGGAGCTGGAACAAAGGGAAATGTACTCCACCAAAAGCAAGGCTGGAGCCTATCAGCTGAACCATGTAGACAACCTTAATAAGCCGCAGCACTGTAAAGCTGACTGTGCCTGGGTATCCACTGGTTTTTCATTATAAAGCTGGGCTCTGCTTGCGAATCCACTGGGAGCTAAAAAAAAAAAAAAAAAAGCCATTTACACCTGAATTCTTTTCCCAGTGGCCTGATTTACTGGGGTAAGGGTTCAGTTTAGTCATGAGGATATTTTTAAGACTTCTCAGGTGATAA
Organism: Dinomys branickii; assembly: GCA_004027595.1. Classification (NCBI taxonomy): domain Eukaryota; kingdom Metazoa; phylum Chordata; class Mammalia; order Rodentia; family Dinomyidae; genus Dinomys; species Dinomys branickii. The sequence continues at coordinate 57,585 of PVLD010005546.1, forward strand.
AACATTCCTAACCAAGGCTGAGAAGCACTGTAACAAAGAAATACTGGAAAAACAGAGATCAAAGGAGAGCTGAAGGGAATTCAAATAGAAAATTACACTGGGAATAAAATGGAAGAAAAGGGAAATGGAGAAATGGACATACAAGCAGGGAGGAGAGAGGCCTGAGGGACAGAGACCAGGCCTCATTGAGACTTTATTTGAATTGATTACAAAGTGCTATTATTGAGTGGGAGCAGTAGAATCATTAGGAGACAGGGCCATGCTCCTGAAGGGGATTATGGGGCCATGGTCTCTTCGTCTTTCACGCTTCACTTCTTTGGAGAAGGAGCTTCTTTCTCCAAACTTCTGCCATGATGTTCTACCCCAGGCCCAAAATAATGAGGCCAAACAGCCATGAACCTCCAAAATTGTGAGCCAAAGTAAAGGTCTCCTTGTGTATGTGGATTATCTTAGGTATCTGTGACTATAATGAAAAGCTGACACAAGGAGTCAGGCAGAGTCCCAAGACCCAGGCAACAGAAACAAGGAATTTTCATAGCAAAAACTAAAACCACTGAACAAACACATGTAACCTGTCCCAAAGAGCTCAGTCAATAGCACTTTGTAATCAATTCAAATAAAGTCTCAATGAGGGCAATAAACCCAGGTTTTTCATCAAGCCTGATTTGGTCTTTTTCTTGGATCACGCAATTAGTCTCTAGTGCCTTGAAGATAGTCTTCCTTGCCGTGTGCGAGAGAACAGAGCAGCTTGGAGAGCAAACAGGGCTCCCCAGCCCGAGAGGAATTGCTTTGAGGGAGATAGTCAAAGAGTGGCTGCTTCGAAAGTCCCTGAGTTTACTGAGGCACTCAGAAAATTAACCCCCCCCAACTGCTCCATCCTTTTTCTTCTCTGCAAACAAAGGAGGAACTGCCAAGGAAGCCCAAGCGCACGGTTATAATTAAAGTTTCCTCAGCGTTTATACCTCTGCAGTAACGCCGGAGCTGCTGTGCTGGCCCGGGGTCTCAGTAGGAGAGAAACCTAAGAAACTGGTCTTGATGACAACAGTACAGCACGCACTGTGACAACTGATCCGGGATGGGGAACATTCTCCCCAGTATAAAGGGTTAGTCGATAAACATGCAATGAGTCACCAGTGCCTAAATAAAAGGACTGGAACCCACACTTAGCAAGAGTCACACTGGTAGGAGGCAATGATGCAGTCCTCCGACTGGGAGCCTAGTCATCCAGAACAGCGACCTGCGGTGCCACCTGCAGCTTCCTGGAAACATAGAGGACACCTTGCCAGCTTGAAAGAACCACACGCAGGTCCTGTAGATTGGGGTACAAATTAACCGTATAGGTATGTGCTATAGTACTACCACCCACTTGGCTAGTCCTAATGTCATTCATATAAAAGATAAAAAGCCAATTCACCTGGAATACCCAAGGCCACTATCACTAACACAGCCCTCGCTCTGGCCCGCAATGTGCCAAGTATTCCACATACCGGACAAATGTTCCACTGTCTAATCCTCAGGTCAAACCTAAGAAGTAAGTGCTATGAAGCTCAGTGAGTAAGTGGCAGATCTGGAATTATGAGCTTCCCACAGTTCCAGTTACTGGAGACTCCTGCAGCAGATTCCAATCTCCTTCCTGGGTTGTGGCACATAGCAGGAAAGGAAAGAGCCGGAGAAAATGAAGAGAGGTGCCTAGCAGAGATCTAGGCCCACCATTTGCCCTCCAGGAGCAAGAGGCCCCAAATCTCCAGCTAGCTACCATTTTATTAGCCAATGTAGGGGAGGGGGTAGAGTGCTTCTCCTGGAACAGAGTAGAGGCAGCAGGAGAATGGGCAAGCTTAACATCTAAAGCGAACAAGACAAGATGCATCCCCACACCTAGGTGCTAGTATTACTGAATAAGAGGAAGGCGATTTCTGCATTCCAAAAGCAGCCCTTCAGGGAGGCAAGGCAAGGACAGCTTAGGACATACCATGTCAGTTTACAATTCCTGGCCCCCATTGTGGAGTGAAACCCTACCTGACACACTGATTTCAGAGTCTACCTTTCTGTCCTACCTTTATTTATTTATTTTGGGGGGGACCAGGGATTGAACTCAGGACCTTGCACTTGCCAGGCAGGCACTTATTCCACTGAGCTATATCCCCAGCCCTGTCCTACCTTTAAAACCTCAGTCCTCCCTCCATCTCTCCCTTTCACTCCCTCTAGAGTGAAGGTAAAAACAAATGCTGTTATGGATTATTCAGGACGTAAAAGACTCTAGGCAAAAGTATTTGAATTGGTTTGGATAGGAGGGACCAAAGAGATTTAAATTATCTGAATAACTGTCTCAATTCACTACTATTAAATATTTAGTGAACACTTACTATGTGCCAATTTCTATGCCCAGAGGGGTAGGAGAGAACTTCTAGATGGGACCAAGCAAAATCAGTTCGGCGCTGCTCTAGGATTCCTGTTCTAAAAATTTTGCTATTCATTTAGGAGGCAATATATATACAGACATATGCACAAGTATGCCTGTACAAACACAGGCACCCACCCAATAGCAATACAAGACTCTTTGGGAACTTAGGCATAATTTTAGCCAAAAGGGACCTGGGATATCATCAAATCCAATATTCCTGTTTTATAAATTGTGTTAAACAGCCCCAGAGGACTGAAAAGACTGGCCAAGATCACTTAACCCCAGCTTCCACCTCTGATTACAGGTTCTGAGGGTGACACAGCAAGTGAGTTCATTGAGAAAGTCACTCACTAGAAAACCAAAAAGGCAGGAATAAACAAAGCTTTGCTAAGCTGGCTGATGGACAATCTCTAACAGGAGCCAGAGAAAATGTCCACCCTGATCTGGGTCTCTCATCTTTGGTTTGAGTACATTTTAGGTTTCCACAGTAACCATCACCTCATTTGGGGGAATCTCACAAGAATGTCACATAATTATCACAGAGTTTACTTCTCCCAGAAGGTTCGACAGCCTGAATTCCAAATGACCATTACAGTTTAACTTTTAGCCTACTTCCCAATCTGTCCTGTTCTGTTCCCATTTTATGACTCTGCTCTGCTTTAAGTGAGCTGATAACCAAGGGGATTGGGGTGAAAAATGGGGGTCAACTACAGCTTAAGTGAACTTTAAGTGACTTCTCTTAACATGGAGTTAAAAACAGAAAAGTGGAGTCTCTCTTGCTCTATCAAGGACAGCACGGGTGGGTGAGTATAGAATGTCTCCACTGACATGGCGGAAAATGACAGGAGACCATCCTCTGATTGTCAGCTGTCATTTATCATTCTTATGAGCATCACCCCAGAGATATCTGTGAATCTAGGATTGAGGAGTTTGGAAATTTTCAGATGTTCCCTCAAGGTGACCAAAGGATGACTTTCTAGATAACAGCCGGGGGACTAGAAAGGTCCTGTTGGACCCAAGGATAGAAGCTTTGACCCAAAGAGCCAGACAGAGAGTACTTCCATCCTCCAGTGCCACAAGACCCTCAGACTTGGGGTCTCACATCTATCCTTCTGTTTCCTGTGGTTCTAATTTCCTGGCCCTGAAGACCAGTACTATTCCCCAACTGCCTATTGCATTTCTTCACACTTATCCAAACACAGATCCTGGGCCCTCAGCCTGAAGCCTTCTCTTCCCTCGCCCTCTCAGATCATGGTGACCCATCCACCTACTCACTCCGGTCAAACATTCAGACATTCCCTGTGTGTAATAGAGATTTTTGATGGCTTTTGTCCCCAACTCCTGGGAATTAACCTACAAGTCTTTGATATTTCTGCATTGATAAGAAAGTCTTTGTTTTAATGTTGGGCCTCTCAAAACATGCATGATAACTTGTGCTAATGAAGTGACATGTGGGGTAGGTCCCTAGATAATTTTTGCTTAAAAGATAACTCGGCATGGGTCTGCTCATACTTGGAAGATTGGCCATGTGATCAGAGAGTTGGGATTTTGGGTCAGTTTGAACCTGGGATTGACTGGGAGTAAGTCACATGGGCAGTGATTCAACTGATCAGACCTATGTAATAAAAACCCAGTAAGCACTCTGGACAATGGCACTCTGGAAGTTTCCCTGGCTGCCAATATTCTGAATATTGGTATTCATCACTTTCAGGAGGGCAAGGCGACTGTAGGCATGGAAGCTTTGCATTTGGACCTCTCAGTCATCAACACAACTCTTCCAATTTGTGTAATTTTGCTATAATAGAAATGCAATCATCAATTAGTTCCACAAGTTTTTCTGGAAAACTATCAAACCTGTGAGTAGTCATGGAAACCCCCAAATCTGTACCCAGAAGTTGGCCCTGGGGACCCTTGAATTTGTAGCTGGCATCTGAAATGAGGTTGGTCTTGGGGTCATCTATAAAGTTCAGCCCCACTACAGGTACCTGGATATCTTGATTTCTCATGCATTGTGCTTCCTATCTTCCAGAAAATCCTGTTGGTTGCCATTTTGCAATAGCTTCAGGATCTGATCTCTTGCTACCATCTCCACTGCTTCTAACCTGGCCCAGGCTGCTTGGATTTTTGCATCACTCGGGATGCATCGCTACTACCACTTTTCTTTAGCTTCCTTTGCCACTACCCCTAATAACTTGCTTCTGCCCCACACACCAGCCTTGCTGAGCATACCCCATCCCAGGGCTTTCCTGCCTCCCAGGGTCTACCTGGATCTTTCCCCAATGCCCTGATGGCTTACCTATCACCAACTGCAGGTTTTTGCTCAAATGTCCCCATCCCAGTGAACCCTTGCTGTCCATCCTCTTTAAAATTTCACTTCCATGCTCTTCTTTTCTCTTTAGCACTAATTGCCATTTGGATGTTTTATACGTATAGCATTGATTTCCTTAGCCCCTCCCCAACCAACTAGACAATAAACTCCATGATAGAGACTTTTATTTTTCTCTCAATGTGTTGAACAATACCACTTAGCATTTAATAACCCCTTAACAAATATTTATTGCAAATATCAATATAAATGTATGAGTTCCTGTTGACCTAGTAAGTGAATGAGTACAATTTAGGCTCTCATTCATTATTCGTGGGAATGTGGAAAGGCATTAGCATTTTAGAAGGCAGTCTGACTATAAACCAACTACAGACTGCCTATATATGCATCGTATGACTCAGAAATCCCATTCTTAGCCATTTACCCAAGTAAACAGAAATCTATGCTCACACAAAATCTTACAAATTTGTGAGCAGTTTCTTTCATAATTTCACCAAATTGGAAACCAAGACATCCTCTGTTATACATGCTTATCTGTTGTGAATGTGCTGATCCATGGATCCAAACACTGAGGTCTACATAATAGATGTTTCTTATTCTAAATTCCCATTATAAATTTCCAAACCGGTGAATGAATTTGTCTACATCAGCCTGTCCAGAGGATTGGTGTCAGTCACTCCCTGAAAGATACATGCACACTCATCACACTGACAATAAAGACAGGCTACTATGTGGGCTTAGGGGCCAACAGCAAAACAAGTTTTCTTGGGCAATTCCTTCGCTTAGTGCCTGGCCTTGCAGTCTCAAAACAATGCACTTAATATGGTTTAAATCTATGATTAGTAGGCCTCAGTGAGTCACAGGTCCTGCCTGGCCCTTCTGCCAGCCTACCCACGGGGGAACAGGGTCTGAGTGTTTGTCTGAGGTCACGTAGCTCATCAGAGGTATTCTGGAGCCCGGGAGTTGTCCTCTGAGGGCCCAGCGTCAGCTATCTGTGTGCACACACAGGCAAGCTCACTTGTTCGGCTTTCTCCTTGTGTCTACACCTTTCCTTCTTATTCTTATTCCTTAGATTCCACTTCTTAATCTGATAATGAGTGAGATTAACCTATGTGCTAGAAAATGCTAGTGATGAATGAAAGCCAGAGAGTAGCCGGTATGGTTTGTTTAAACTTCACCTTTCAGCATTTTTGCATTGGGCTTTGTGTTCCTCAATACCTGTAATTTTTCGCTTGGTTTTGACCAAATTCTATGCTGAGTCAAAAGATAAACAGTAAGTTCAGTATGCAGTTTAGTTGTATTATATGAAAAAAGGAGGGAGCAGCTTAATTTCTACAAAAGCAAATTTGTGGTTCAAATTAACTTTAAACACAGCTGGCACATGCATAAAGGTCTCTGAAAAATAAAATTAAGGTACATCTATCTATCCCTTTCTCCCACATATCAAATGACTATGCCTTTTCTACCTTACTTTTCCTTTAATAAAACAAATACCCTAATATGTAGAGCTGCCCCAAGCCCCATCACAGTAGGCAGTAAAGGAAGACATTCCTTCATGTTAAATGCAATTATAATCTTTATGTGTCTCACACTTAGAACAAGTGGATGCTTGCTTTTATTTGGGAAATACTGATAGTTTGAGCTGAAAACAAAATATAAAACCTAACAGGAATTCATTTATGCTCTTCAAGTTAGAAAAGCTACAGAAAAAGCCCCACAAACTAGCTGCTTCCAGGAACAGAGGCTACTTCTCAAGGCCATTCTGGCACACACAGCCATGAGTCTTTGATGTGCTTCAGTATGCAAGTGATCTCAGCTTGGGATAAGACATCTGAGCTGGAACTCAAAGAGGAGCACAGTGCCTATTAGTTCAAATGAAATTAGCTTAAAGGATATGAAAATTTTATCAGATACATAAAATTAATTGAAATTACATCTCTGCCTAGAAGAAATGCACATGGAAAAAAAGAACTGCTACAATGTGACAATTAAAATCTCATTATGTATCCCATCCCAAGTGATCTACGGGAGACTTGAGCAGGGTAGAAGGGGAGCTAAGCCTCTTGGCTCAGAAGCTGATGTGGAGGAAACACGGTTGCCAGGTAACCGCTTAGTAACCAAGGAGGCAGGGGGCAGTGGAGGAACACTTGCCAGAGAGGCCACCTCCAGGCAGTTGTCACAGACACAAGCCCCATGATTTCTTACCTGAACCTACTAACACTGCAGTCACTGGAAAGGTCAAAGGTTCTCAGTCAAGTAATTTGACCTATACAACTGCAAATGAATGATTTGCCAGATTTAAAAAATTAATCAATGTAACCAATCAGTTGCTTTGTCCTGGCACAGTCTACATTGGATAAGGGGAAGCTCGAGCAGGAACGCATCGGCTTGCCCTGGGGTCTTTTCTGCGCGGTTCTATCTTCCCACCTGAGGCTGACTGCATTTTTCAAATTGCTGCAAAAATATCTCCCATCCCATATGGTTGTCTATGGTGTGACTTTCACACCAACATCCACAGATGAAGTTCCATCCTCCCCTTAGCATGGGTTGAGCTTGAACTGAGCTACCATAGCATATGGCATTGGTAGCACTGTGTGACCTCCAGGGTCAGGTCATAAAAGATGGTGCAACTCCTGTCTTCATCACTGAAACAATCAAATTTGAAGCTCTGAGCACTGATGTAAGCAGGCTTTTTAAGTCTGACTCTCCTGAGGCCACCATGCTATGAGGAAGTGAACAAGCCCAGTGAGAAGCAGTGTAAGTCCTCCTCTTCTAAGCACCCTAGCAGCTCCGGTCCAAGATGTGTGAATGAAAAAGCCTTCAGGTAATGCAGTCATTAAGTGAGCTGCAGCCTCTGTGTTTTCCTAGCTAAGGTCTCACATGTCATGGAGCAGAGAAAAGCCATGCTCACTGAGCCCTGTCCTGACCAAAAGACACCACAAGAATAATAATAACTTGGTTTGTTGGGGTAAGCCAGTGAGCACTGGGGTAGTTTGTCTTGCAAGAATAGTAACTGAAATAAAATATTTGGCCACTCTATCCTGCCATCAGATGGTAGATACCTCTGGTTTCTGCCGAAGAGAGAGAAGATATAAGGGGAAGAGAAATGCCCCATTACTGAAGGGTTGCAGATGGAGTCTGGGCCAGCCCAGACCTTTAATCCATAACCTTTCTGCGTTTTGAACACTGTCACTTTCCCTTGTCACGACTGTCAACACTTCTTCCTCTCTCTTCCTTTCCCCTCCCCTCCAGCTAATTTCAGAGGCTGTATCTTGAAGCTGGCAATTGGATGGATGCCAATATTCCAAATTTCATCAGGTAGCACAAAACCCACAAATTTAGGAATACTGGTTTTCATTCATTCCTCCTGACACTCATAATAGTCTACTTTCCATTTTCCACCAACAGAAGTATATGGCCAGGGAAAAACCACTTATTTTTATGTTAAAGACAAACCTAAACAGAAATGCAAAGATGATCACAAGTTTTCAAGTATTTTGCTATAACACAAACCCAACTGATTCAAATAAGTAAGCTTTGTAAAGGAGCCTAGCCCGAACCCTGACTCTAGCTCCAAGAGGCAGCTACTTTGTAACAGTATCCTGGTTCTTAGTCTATTATGATAACCAAAAATAACTGAGGAGCTAGGGAGCCACAGACTTCCTAATGTGCCATAGAATGTTGGTTTCTATGCATTACATATTTGTTTGGGGGCACTTTTTACAAATAAAAATATTTTTTAAAAGTACATGTTCATTCTGCACTCAGCAAGTTAGTAGAAGGCCACAATGATGATGATAGATTAGCACTGTCTTGGTCCAACCTAACTCTCCTGAAGCAAAACTTTTCAAAGTAGTCCCCACTAGAGGACTTAAAAAAAATAAATGTTGGAGCACATCTTCAATATTTACCACATTCCCACTAGCTTGAACCACCAGGGGTACATGCATGACTGTCCCATCCTCCAGTTTGTACTATGCAATGGGACTATTCCATGTTGTCAGGTTGGACAGTCATGCACATACTCCCAGTGGTTCAGAGCCTCCTGGAACCAGCACATATGAATTATGGCCCCATCATGAACATATTAATGATGCAAACCAGAAATCTAGATTCAATATAAAAATTCCTATTAAAACATTCTGAGAGATGCCCAAATTTTAAAACCCCTCTTTCCATTTCATCTAGTTTATGATGTCCTGCCCTCCTGATGGTATTAACTTGAAAGAAAGTCTATACCATCAAAATAATCACTCTTAACTGAAGAAGTTGGAAATATTGCTGAGAGTCACTTGAAGTCAGGCAGAGGAAGAAACACATCAAGAACCCCATAAAGTGGGCACAGATCTACAATTTCAGCCAGTACCATGCTCACTGGAAGAGCCAGCATTCTGAGCACCAGGCAATAAGTGTCTGAGCAAATCTCCTTACAATATCTCCAATTATAGGTTTGAAGGCTATCATCTTCTGGTTTAAATATAACTGTAACACTCAGCAGGCCCTCTCCTGCTAGCAGCTTTGCTACAGAAATGTCTCAGATATCTGTTCAGGAAGACAGGAGTCAGAAGTCACTAAATTGCTGGAGGCGACACAGGACTTCCCAGAAGTTCCCTAAATGTGCTGCAAGTAGGGGAAATCTTCGGGGGCATGTTATGGTTTGTATCTGAATGTCCCCCTAAAGCCTGATGTGGTCCCCGGAGGGGTGGGCTTTCCAGAGGCAGCTGAATTTAGACTTTGTGATTCATTCATGGTCCAATGCTAGGATTAACGGTATGAGTGCTATACCTGCCCTAGGACAGGTAGCCTGCATACAATGTAAAGGACAGAAAGAAGCTTGTCCCTTCTCTTACTCTCATTTTTTGCTGTCTTATGCTGCCATGAACTGTGGCCCCTCTGCTATGAGCCACCCTGCCTTGGAGCCACCCAGCTATGGACTGAAACCTCTACAAACCATGAGCTACATGAAACTTTCCCTGTTTTAACTTCGGGTGTGAGGTATTTTTGTCTCAGTAATAAGAGAAAGGTAACTAAGGCAGGACACCACCAATCAAAGCAGACCTTGTACACTACGCCACAAACTTCTCCTAGGAGAGGGATGCTAGGACCAGGATGGTGGACTCTGTTTAACCAGCATGCCTTTCCACAGTCAGAAGCCCGAATGTGTCCATTGTGCCTAGAACATTTTACAACAGACTCACTGAATAATGCCAGGCACAGTGTATACCTGCTGATGTGGCACCTTCAGGATTGCTAACATGCTGCTCTCACCTATAAACAGTATGAATATTGCAAACAGATAGCTTTAAGGAGAGCTTTAAGTTCTGGTTCCCTTTCTTTATCTTTTCCTTTTAATGTTGGGAGAGATGGCAAAGATATTTTTACTGTTGTTCCAACAGTAAAACAAATGATCCAACATTAGTGCTGTTAACATACACATTAACCCCAGCCCAATTTGCTTCCACACGAGTACCAGCTCCAGCCTCCCTTAATCAGAAAACGCTAATGGGTGTGCTCAGGAAATTCCTACAGTGGAACTGGTCCCTCCGAGAAAGGTATTAAAAACATTTGCTGTGAGTTGGTTCCTCCCTCCTGAAACTACTTACCACCAAAAATAAAAGCAACTCAAGACCAACACAGGTAGTCCTGTTCTGTGGGTGAAGCAACGCCAAAGAGGTAGCCCTGCCACTACCATCTGAAATGCCCTTCTAAATCTGGGCTCCACCATGCAGCGCTCCAGCCCACTGCACACGACAGGCTGATTGTGGCATGCGCTGAAGGCCTGGACTTGTGTCCCTTGCAGCCCTGGAAAAGGCGGAGGAGGAAGATAATGGTCCTCAGAGTGGGTGGAGGAGGGGAGGCAGCACTGCACAATGTAACCTCGCACCCTGGCTAGCTTGGCCTGCGCAGGTGGTCACACAGAATGCTGCTTTTGCAGGGAGTTTGTGTGATGAACGCACGTGCAACTCACATCAATCACTGGAGGAAAATAAATCCCTCCATGCTGATAAATGTGGGTGGAAGGGTCAAGGACCACCAGAAGGATAGGGATCCCTGCGAGCAGGAACAAGAGGGGTCTCTCCTCCAAGGGGTGGATCAGAGTCCAAAAATTTCTGGGCAGCACTGGAAATGGGGTTAGACAAGGCCCCAGGAGATATGGATCCCAGGGAGCCTAGCTGGAGTCTGGGGTGATGGGACTCCCAGACTCCCCTCCAAGTGACCACAGAGATCCCCAAAGTTACAGGGATGGGGAAGGGAGGGGTAGGGGTGGGGGTTGTTGTGCTAAGTGGCTTAACCCTTATGGCCTAGGGAGCTTCTAGTTTTACTATTATTTATATAGGAGCTCCAGCATATCAGTGAATGTGGAAATGCCAAACCAACACAAAAACACTGTATTTTTGTGTTGCTTCCTTTCAGGGTGGGGGTCGGGGTTGATGAATGGTCTTATATGTTCACCCTTGGGGCAGGCACTAATAGTACCAGACAGGAGCCCCTGGGCTTTGCCAGTGGCCACTGCCCGGCCCAAGTAAGGCAGTTGAGGAGGTTGTGAGATCTGTGGAAATCAAACTCTACAGAAATTCTCTCCCGCTGTTAAACGCCTCTAAACACGATTTTGCAGATTATCCAAATGAGTGCGGCTAGATTAAGAGGATTATTCCACCTGGATGGAGCACCCACTGGTCTCTGGTAATAATGTCAGGGCTCTTGTTTCCCACCATATTGCCTCTGAAAGCCTCATCTGCTTCTCCTATCAATGTGTTCTTGGCAGCCTCTAGAAGTGAGCATCCCCCCATTCCTTTCATCTTCCCTCTTGACAGACAACCACATTTTTCTTTTGAGAGAACGTGTCCAGCCAGCCCTGCCCTCCACGCAAAGCCTAGCCTGCTCAGGGTGGGCACAGAACAGGGCAGAGGAGCGTCCTATCCCTTCCCTCCCTGAAAGGACTTCCCAGGCTGTGTCAGTAAGGAGGGAAGCTCTGGGTGATGCCTACCCTGAACCTCTTCTTCCTGCAGAAGCTTCCTCTCCCTACTGAAAGTGCAGTGGCTCTCACATGGGGCCAGCAGTGCAGCTGTATTCCCTACATGGGTCTAATAATTGGCCAAATGCTTCCCCACAGTGCGCTTGCTGCAGGGCTTGCAGAGGATGCCTTTCCCTCAACATTGCCCAGGTAAACAGCTCTCTGGACTGATAAAAGCTCTTCACTCTTGCAGCCTGAATCGTGGCCACCCTGCCCTTTTCCTTCTGCTCAGAGGCTGGGCTCCCCTGAGGGCTACTGTCCCACCACCTTTCCTGCAAAGGCCTCTCAAATGCATCCTCCTGCTACAGTGTGGATCTGAAATGTTCCACAGAAGGGAGGGCTGGAACCTTTAGGAGGCGGGGCTCAGTGAAATGAGGTCTGTACTTGAAGGAGATATTGATACCCCAGCCCCTTCTTTTTTTTCCCCAGAAGCCATGAGGCAAACAGCTTCCTCCGCTGTATATTCTCCCAGGATATATCACACTGCTAAAAGCCCAAAGCAACTGGCTGGGCCACCCCAGACTCAAACTATGAGTCAAAATACAACTTTTCCTTTATTGCATTGATTTGTTCGAGTCTTCTGTCATGATGACAAAAAGCTGACAGCCAAGGGACACCGTAAGGACATAACCTCAATCGCTAAGTTGGTTAGTGTTCTTACAATAATCTCTTAAACATGCCCAATTTAGGGAGAGCTGGCAAAAATTTTGAGGGATATGTGTATATTGGGAGGGAATCATGTAGGAAAAAGACATTTCAGCAGAAAAGTCTTATCAGCTTTTAAACATTTTGACCCACAATTAAATTCATTTCCCATTACTTCTTAGCAAACAAACACATGAGACACCACGAATACACTTCACTAGAATGGCTTCTACTACTTATAAAGAATGCTGTTTATTCAGTTTCATTTTCTTCATGATTATCAATCACTGAAAGGTTTCTGCAACTCACTAGTGGGTTGTAATTCATAGTTTGGAAAGTCCTGCTTTGATGGGTTGGGTAGGATTAGGCCACAGTAGTTATGGGAGGAGAATCAGGCTGACCCAGGGACCTGATGCAGCCAGGAAGAGAAACAAGGCCCCATCTGCAGACTGTGTCACGACTCTGGGGGGAGTCCCAGCAACCCTCAGAGATGCTCAGTTAACTTAATCTTTATCATCCCTGGTAATCCCTTAGGCGCTTTGAGGCTCTAAGGGTAGGCTGCCCAAGTCCTGCCAATTATTCTGTGAATCCCTAGTTTCAGTGTGAGTTGGAGAAAAGAGCCAGCAAACATTCATCCAGCCTCCTCTGAATGACTGGAAGAGTTGGCTTCATGTAGAATCTGCCTGAAAGCTAAGTTGCAAATCACATACGATTTGCACTAAGTTCTTTTCTCCTGTAATCATGACGGGAAGCAGTAACTCCCCAGCTGCAGTCTCTGTTCTCAGGCAAGGATATAGGCTTATTGATAACCTGTATCACAGTCTTTCATTTGCAGTGCCCACCCTTCCCCCAGCATCCTTGGCAGGCTGTCGGGGTGATAAACAAGCCTGCTCCTCCCACACATCACCTGTTGCTATGACTCACCACCCAGAGCCCAGACATGGCCACCTACAGATGGTGTGTAAGAGGCCCCAGGACAGACAGCTGGCCACATCTCAGCACACCTGTCACTTAATCACCCTGCTCAGATGTCTGCCAGGTGACTCCAGAAACAGCAGGGAAAGCCAGTCAGCAGTTTTGTTTCCCAGCACTGAGCATCTGCCTTAACTGTATGTATGTGTGCGTGTGTGTGTGTGTGTGTGTATGTGTGTGTGTGTATTTAAACAGTCACATTTGTATAAAAACTCAAGGGAGTGGAACTTTTGCCATATACATTCTTAGATAACTAGTCTGGTGGAAGTATGGAACACACCACACTTCATCAGACATTTAATAAAGGTTTCTTAATGGTGATAATTCCTTTCCTGAAAAAGTTGGCTGTGAAAGTCATAATTAAATACCCCCCAAACCATGCATAGGGCCCATTCCTCCATTTTTTCTGAGAGTCAACCCATCTTGCGTGGGTTTGAGCTAATGGCCTCATTTGCTATTAGTTCCTATTGCATTTTCCCAGAAACACTAGGAGCCAAGTGCTAGGAGCTTAGAAGTCAGTGTCATCTTGATGTCTGATGCTAGATTCTTGGTCTGAAATAGACAGCAACAGAAAAATTCAGGGAAACGGGTATGAAAAAGATAATGAGGTTACCAGCCAAATGGAATATTTTTATTCCCAATAATCCTTAAAAGTATCTGTAAAACCTCCAGGATTAGTATATGGATTCTGGACCCCCGGCCCTATTAAATGTTTTGCCAAATTTAACCAACATCATCCCCCCTTCTGCTTCTTTACCCTGAAAAGAACTCACTACTTTTCCACACAATCTTATGAACATTCCTGAGTATTGTGTAGATGGAAACAGTTCCTCATCGAGGATTAAAATGCTTCCTGCCAACAGGCCTTTCTCACTCTGGTCTCTTGGTCTCTTGCTAAATCAAGGTGTTCTAATAAAATAAAGCTCATGAGGAGGAAGTCAGGACAAAACTAAGATATTCAGTGAGTCTTCATAAAAGTCGTTCTGCTCAGAGGTTGTCCCAACCACTGTTTCACCTCTCCAGCCCCCTCATTATTAATGCCACAATAATGCTGTCGGGTTATTTTTTAATCTTTATACTATTTTAAAGAGGTCAATTTTGCTGCTAATTTTCAATACATTGAAGCAGAAAGTATATGTACAAAACTGAACTGGATTTCCACCCAGTGCATTTGGTTCTACTACCTGGCTTGGGACATAGTTGAACCTTTCTTGACACACTCAGAAATATGTATTGATAATGTCAATTGACAGCTCCCAGCCACCGATCCTCTCTGAAAGTCCCCATGACTGATAAAAAGTGCTGGGAACAACTGAAAGTAAGTGGGTCGTATGAGAAGAAAACCCTCAGGTCTAGAAGTAAAGCCCATCTCAAGTCCACTACCAGCAAACACTGAGTGGGTGCCAGAACTAGGTACGTACCGAACCCTAAAAACAGCCCCAAGACATTTCACTCCCTGTCATATCAGAAACTACTCGAGATGTCGTACAGTGTCCTAGAGCTCTGCAGACAACAAGTTTAACAAGGACTCAAAGCCCAAAATTTACCTTTACAGCTCATATTCATAATTGCTTTGCTAATAGTCCTGCTGTACAGTTTATAGTTTCTAAAAAGCTCTGGGTTTTAACAAAAGTAGATTTTGTTTTTACCTAAAGATGAATGAAGTCAATGTTTCAGTTGCACACCAAAACTTGAGACATTGTGTCACCAAATACCCCAATACTGTATAACCCTTTGGTTTTGTTCATAGATAGGTGAGACACTTCATTCCCCTTTGACAACTTTGAATGTAAACATTTATAAAAAATTAAGAAATAAAATGTACTTAATGCAAAAGAAGCATCATTTCAAGATAAATTGGAGGAGAAAAGTATATAGAAATTATATTGATTATATAATTTTTCAACAGCTTACAAAATAAAAATTGGCTCAGAAATACCACGATATCCTCACTTTTAGTTAACTAAATTTGGCAGACTCTTTTCCATGTGATTGAAATGTCTGCCCAAGCCCAGTAACCAAGAGAAAATATGTGAAACAAAAATTGAATAGAATCGAAATGAAAGAACAGATAAATTCACAAGTCCTAGTTAGGACTTCAACAGCTGTCTGTCTGTCTCTCTCTCAGGAATTAATAGAACAACAAAATGGAAAATCAACAGCAATATTAAACAATTTGATAATATCATCAGCTCATAGAATCTAATCAGCATTTGTAGAGCATTCTCCACAGTGGCAGGTACACGCCCACCCCCAGCTTCCCATCACAGACCACCATCGCCCATATTCTGGCAAAAAAAAAAAAAAAAAACCTTGAAAAATATAAAAGGAATTAAATAAGTGAAAGTGAAATACAGAAAAATCAGAGAAATAAAGAAAATAAAGTATTATTTGCAAAAGATAAATGAACTTGATGAATCTCTAGGAAGACAAGTGAAGAATAAAAGAGGGAAGATTCAAATTACCAATATCAGAAGTGAAACAGGAGCTGTTACTAACAGGCTCTACAGACATCAAAAGGCTGCAAATAGAAAACTGCAAACAACTCTATGCAATAAATTCAAAAACTTAGATGAAATAGAAACACAGACTACCACCATTTACCCAGAAGGAAATATATTGTTTTAAAAGCCCTGTAACTATTGAGAATATTTGTGATTTAAACTCCAGCCCCCGCCCAAATATTTGCAAGGCCAAAGGGTTTCACTGGACAATTCTACTGAATGTTTTATGAAGAATTAACAGCAATTTACACCATCTCTTCCAAAAAAGAGAAGGAACACTTCTCAGTTTATTTTGCATTGTTAGTGTTACCTCTAACACTACAAAGACAGTAACTACCCTTCCAAAAATTTAGCAAATGTAATTCAATAATAAAAGAATTACACACTAGGAAAAGGTGTAAGTGAGGCTTATTCCAGGAAAGCAAAACCAGGTCAATATGTGAACATCAATCAATATAACTCACTGTGTTAATAGGCTAAAGAAAAAAAATGTGATCATATAAATTGCTGCAGAAAAAAATAGACAAACTTCAACATCCACCCCTAAGACACATAGGAGAGTTTCCTCCCCTACGTAGATATAGAGGGAAGACAATAAATGTATAGGGGAGTTTACTCAATCAGTTGAAAGAGAATCTATAGTTAACATTCTACTAGATGGTGAAACTCAGTATTTTCCCTTTAAAATTGGAGACAAGGCAAGAATTGTCATTCTTACCACTCCATATAGTGCTGGGAGGGTTATTTTTTTTTTCTTTTTTTGGTAGCAGGAATCAAACTCAGGACCTTGCACTTGCCAGGCAGGCGCTGTGCCACTGAGCTATCCCCCTGGCAGTCCTGGGAGTTCTAATCGGGACAATAGACAAGAAAAAGAAATTAAAATTACACAGATTGAAAATAAAAACCTGGCCTTATTTGCAGATGACATGATACTAGAAAACACCATGGAATATATATAAGAAAAAATGCAGAATTAATGAGTTCAAGAGCACAGGTATAAAGTCCATTTATAAAAATCTGTCAATTCTCCATATTAGTAATATGCATGTGGAAATCAAAATGTAAGAGATTTTCCATTTAATCACTTACAGAAATTAAATATGTATATGTAAATCTAACAACACATTCATAATACTTATATGCTCCAAACTATGCAATGCTCTTGAAGGAAATCAAAGATTTAAGTAAGGAGAAAGATATATCCTATTTATGAATTGGAAAATTCAAAATAATATACATGTCAATTCTCCTCAAACTTATGTATATAGTGAAGGCAATTCATCTCAAAACTCCTGTAAGCATTTTTCTTGATACAGACAAGATTACACTAATATTTATATGGAAAGTTGATGGAATTAAAAATATCTGAACAATTTGGAAAAGAATAACAAGGGAAGAACTCGTCCACCTCATTTGCGACTTAGCTTCAAGAATCAAGACTATGGCATTCTGAGAGGTATAAGTGCATAGCTGAATGCAACAGAATGGAAAAAATAGCTATGGACCCAAACAAATATGCCCAACTGATTTTTGGCAAATGCCTAAAAATAATTAAATAGACTAAGGATAGCCTTTTCAGCAAATAGCACTGGGACAAATGGATATGATAAACTAAACAACAAAACAATCATTGGCCTAAATGCCACACCTTATATAAAATTAACTAGAAGTCTGAAATATAAAACTATAAAACTTTAGAAAACATAGACTAACATTTTAGTAACAAAGGGCACAGCTTCGCCTTAATACTAAATGTATTTCATTAAGATTTAAAACTTTTGCTCTGTGAAAATCTTTGTTAAGAGTATGAAAAGACGAGCAAAAGTTTGGAAGAAAATATTTTCAAACCACAGATCCAGTAGAAGAGTAACATCTAGAATAATGCATTAACAATTCAAAACTCAACAGTAATAAAACAAAACAGTCCTACTAGAAAGTTAACAAAAGACATTCATAGTAGACTTGGGCTGCTACAAAAGTAGCACAGACTGGGTAGCTTACTAACAGTAGAACTTCATTTCTGGGAAGTCCCAGATCCAAGTTCTGGCAGATTCAATGTCCCGTGAGGGCCTGGTTCCTAGTTCCAGAAGATTCCTTCTCACCGGGCCTGTGCTCACACAGCAGGGAGCGCATTCTGGGCGCTCTTTGTAAGGGCACTAATCCCTGCCATAAGGGCTCTACCTTCGGGAGCTAGTCAGCTCCCAAATACGCCGCTTCCTATTCCTCATTTTGGGCATTAAGATTTCAACCTCTGTACACAAACACTCAGACCACAGCAGGCGTGATAAAACATTTCACTGAATATATACAGATGATAAATCAATGCAAAAAAGGCTCACAAGTATTCATCGTTGGAGAGCTGCAAATTAGAGGCCCTGTTGGACACCACTGCATATCTATAAGTGCCAACAGCATATGCTGGGCAGGTTACAGGAAACCGAGTCACTCGGACACTGCTGGTGTGAATGCCAAGTGGTGTGGCCACTCTGTAAAACAACTGGACAGTTTTTTAAATATTAAAGATACAACTAAAATACAACCCTGAATTCATGTGTTGAAAACCTATGTTCAAACATCTGCATGTTTACAATATTTATAGCTGCTTTATTACTGTAGCCCAAACTGTACACAACCCAAAGGTCCTTCACTGGGTGACTGATTAAACTCTGGTGTGTGATATGATGGGTACTACTCAGTAGAGGCGAGGATGCAGTAATGATACACAGCACCCCAGGTGAGGCACCAGGGAACCATGCTGAGGGGAAAAAAGCCAAATTCAAAAGGTCTGCATTATATGATCTCATTTCTATAACACTCGTGAAGTGACATCATTACAAAAATGAAGACTGGACTGATTGCAAGGAATTAAGGGTGGGTAGGATGGAGACGGAGGAGCAGGGGGTGTGGCCCTAAAGCACTTTGAGATTATGTAAATGTTCTATGCTTTAACCATACCAAAGTCAATATCCTAGCTGTGATGTTTCATGATAATTTTGCAAGATATTACCATTGAGAGAAACTGAATCAAGAGTACGAAAACTTTCTATTATTTCTTACAACTCATATGACTACATTTTTCTCAAAAGTTTAGTTAAAAAACACCAGGGAGTGATGGCAGGATGAAGAAGAAATTTTAAGTATAAAACTGAAGGATAAGATTACAAATAAAAGACTGATAGCTCTACCTCTAAAGCCTTTAATTCTGTTTTAACCCTTTAATACTTTTTGATAGTGAAAAAAAAACTACTAGTGGAATACTATGCTGTCATAAAAAGTATAAGGAAGCTACTTATGTACTGATCTAAAATGAACTTCAAAACTGAAGATAAAAAATGTGTAGAGACAAATGTCACTTTATCATTTGTGTAAAAAGGGAAAAGAGAATATAGAAATGCACTTATAAATATGTAATATGCAGAAGGATATCTATATACACGAAAGAAATTGGCAACTACAGGTGCTTTCAGGAGGGGAGATCAGTAGCATTTCTTAGTACCTATCAAGTCTTCAACTTACAAATCTACTACCAAACCAAAATATACATTGTTACATATGTAATAATATTTTAAAAACAAAGCTATATTTCTATAAAATGAAAGTTTTAAATATAAATAATGAAATGAAATATTAGCAATGAACATAATCATATTCTTAATATATAATATCCTTAATATATAAAGTTTCTGTTAGTCATTAAGAAAAAATATATAAAGAGCACAAGAATAATTTTCAGAAGATAACATGCAAATCACTAATAAAGATGCAAAATTATATTTGTTCTTATTAGGTATCAAAGACATAGGAATTAAATAGAGGCTATTCTACCCATCAAATTAGCCATCAATTTTAAAGTTAATATTCAGTGCTGGTAAGCATGAATAATACATAGCAGAAATGTAAACTGGAGTAACTTACCATGACCAGACATTGGAAATAATAAAAATGACCAAAAACAAATAAAAAGTTAGGTATAGAATGGTATAGTACTCTTGCCTTGGACTAGTCTATAGACATTTATGCTTTTGGTTTTGAAGAATGGCCTTGGTTTACCAGTTCATGGTGTGTTAAAATATCAGCATGTAAAACTGAATACATAAAATTGTGGCAATTAAAATTTTATAGCTTTCTAGTTTTAACTTCCTTGACTGCAGGAAAGTGATACATATTTTGAAAAATAATTAAAATCTGCTAAGTTTCGGACGGCTCAACAGACATCCAGAGAGAGCTCAAGAGGCCTCCTCATTCCACTGGGTTTTTTCTCTCCGCCAGTTAAAGGTTCTTTGCTAAAGGTAGTGCTTTTCTTGTCACCACGGCTGTTGGTGGCAGCTGAGACTCGCATTCAATTAGTTTCAAAGCATCCCTTTAACACAGCTCCGACTCTTGGATATAGAATCGTCCCTTGGCCCATCAGGCCTATCAATCAATCCATCAGATGGGAGCGACCCAGGAGGATAGATCTCGAAGTTAGAGAAACAGCGAAACACAATTTACCATCCAGGAATTGCTCCCACTTTGGCTCCCACGTCCACCTCCATGGAAAGTGGTAAGCAGTTCTGATTACCTCCTTGTCAATCTGGCTGCAGCGGCCCTGACCACAGGCCTGCAGGAGGTTGGCACTCTGTCTCTGTGCGAATGTCCTGCTTGAAAATGCCTGGCCCTCTCTCCACATCACTCTGAAACCCTCCTGATGGCTTTCTTATTGGCGAATCTGAAGCGTGGCTCACCACAGTGAGAAACAAGCAGGGAACTGAGTGATCGCCAAAGCTTCCCTAGTCAGCCACAGTCACAGATGAGAGAAAAGCAGAATGGCGGGCGAAAGGGAGGCATCTGAAAGTCTCCAAAGTCTTTGAAACAATACTTTCCAAGTTTCCCAACATAGTTGTCTTTGCCTTAGCAAAACTGTACTTCCCACTTAGAAACTGCAGGGCTACTTTTGGGCATTCTGGACAGGGGTGTGGTGGGGCTCACTGTACCACTAATTTCTATTAGTTCATTGAAAGGAATAGTTAGTGCTTATATTGTTTGATCAGTTTTGCATGCCTGTACCTGGTAATCCAAGCAACTACTTTGAAGATAACAATATGCAATATAACAACCATCATTAATTTCCTATCATCATGTTTTGAAATTTAGCATCATTTTTATAGTTTTTTTTTATTCTCTTATAATTTAAAAAAAAAGAGTGGGTGGGAAAAATTTAGTTTGAACTGTTTTCCATCTCTTCCAATGCAAAGAGTTCTGACTAAAAATTGTCAGGAAAAACAAACCCTGGATTAGTGTTCAAGGCTGACCTGGAAGTCAGGCTTATGGGTAGGGAGAAAGTCGGACTGAATCCCGCTGGTGGGGATGTGCTCCTTAGCTTACCCTCAAGCACCTGTCCTAGAGTTCTGTGGAGAAGGGACGCATCACTGATGGGGAAGTAAAGGAAAGAAGTGCCAGAGTTAATGGCCAGCAAGGCGTGGGAATCAGAAAACAAGAGATCACCAGATGCAGGAAGGGGAAAGTGTCCACATGAGCCTGCCTAAGTTGAAAGATCTAAGTAGGGCAACTGCCACCAGGGAAGGCAGATCAGGAGAGGGAGAAGGGTCAGCTTAGCCAGAAAAGCACAAGGTCAGTGGCACCTGTGAGGCCCTGCATAAGGCTTAGGGCCCAGCTCAGGAGGTGCAGCGCATCTCATCTCTCCAAGAGGAGAATCCCGGAAGGAGATAGGAGGAGAATGTGGACAAGTAAACAAGAAGCTGTGCAGAAGAACTGAGAAACCAGACAGAGCATGGACGATTCTGTCAAAGCTTCAGGAAATCAGCAGAGAAAGGTAATTCTGTCTCCCAAGATGCCTAGGCATCCACAAACCCCAAAGCATACGACCTGGCCGGCAACCAACCTTATCTGCATTACGATTTTGGTACCCTTCCTCGGGGTGGACATGGGCTTTGGACACCATGGCACTTGCTCTAAAAACCACATATGGTTAAACACTTCCCTTCAGTGGGTGAGCCAAGACAGGTACCCTGTTGGGCCATGACCACTGTCAATCCCCAGTTATAGATAGATCCTCCCATAAGCCCAGGACTTTAAGAGACCAGTACCAGTCCCTACAGGGGCTATGAGCTCCTCTCCCTGGTCTGCTCTGACTCTAAGAAGCATTCTTTCACTTCTGCCACTTTTTATCAATGTTACCCTTATTATTCCTGAGTGCTCTGCTCAATTATTTGTTTGGAATCCCAAGAACCTGGGATGAATTCCCTGAGACCCTCCATCTAATAGCAAAACCACTGGCTCACTCCTAGATCATCATCACAGTTCACATGGTCTTTTGGTGTGTCCAGCCCTGCATCCAAGAGGCTGAGCCTGTTCCTCAAGACCCACCTGGAATCCTCTGCCCTCCCTAGTTTGCTGGCTAGTCCAGGGCTGGTCCAGGACTCAAGTCACCCACCCAGAGCTCTGCTAAGAACCTGTCATCTGTGCCACAATTTAGATCTTAATTATACAGACTTGCTGGAACACTTTGCTTTTCATGGGGTTAGTTTCTGCTCTAAGAGACTGGACATTGTTTGATAACCATGCCTGGCTCCCTCCCTTTGCTGTGGCACTGTCCGCACTCCTGACCCCTCAGTATACTGTGCAGGCCCCAGCAGATCCCACGCCTGCTTCCCAGCCTGCATTCACAGTCACTTCCCAGGACAAGAGTAATGAACCTAATTAAGACTCCCATGTATTTGATTTTAATTACCTATTCTGTCTTCCTGCTTATTTTTACAGAGTAGCTTCTTCCCATCCAAAGATCTTCCGTGCAGTACCTTAAGATAGGTTCTTTAATGCTTGATTTTCTAGTCTCACTTATTGCAGAAGAGGGTGTTGGTTAGGAAACTTCTAAAGACAAAATTAGAAATCTGATCACAACCAGAATTATAAAATTTTCATTGCAGACTGATATTAATTTCACTGTCCTGAATTTAGATTCCAACTCAAAATGTGACTGTCATGAACAGACCCTCCAAGACTCCTCTTTCGCTTGGTCACAGGATGCATATAAACTGCCTGTAGAAAATATGGATTCAGGAAGTAGCTTGAATTTGGACACCAGGAAGATCGTCTTTAATTATTTCTTGGTTGGAAAATAAATCAAGCACCAAGTGAACAGTGTGAGAGTGATTATGGAAGCAGGAATTTACAGTATCTATTGGGTACTATCTGAGCAAAATTCACTCATTCATTCAGCAAATATTTTTGAGCTTCCTTCTGCAAGGTTACCAGAGCAACAAACAGAAGCTCTGTCCAAGGTGTCTGACCTAATGTTGCCTATGATCATTAGGCCTTAGGGAAACTACAGTCCCTGTTCCTAAGAAGGTTCCAGGCTATGGAAAGGTTTAACCAATTAACAGTTTCCCGTGAGTGTCACTTAGGCCTCTCATACTGACTATTCCCTACACTGCTCAGGCAGGTGACATTTCAACCAGTCAATTCTTGTTTGCAGAAGATACACTCATACATCTGTTTATTTGTTTTATATTGACTATTCTTTTGCATACTTTTAAAACTTAGAATGTTGTATTCACCTTTGATGTTTCTTTCTCATGAAATCTAATAATACATTCTGCTTATTTTCTTTTACTAATTCACTTATTTTATTTGTGAAAAATAGCCTGTAATTTTGTGCTACAGTCTATAAAAACTCTTATCGTACATTAGAGATCATCTTTATATTTCTCCAGAATGAAGCAATGTCTTCGTACAGTACAAAGCAGACACACTGGAGAAATGGAGACTGAGTAGGAAGGAAGAGACAAAATGTCTGCAGGAGAAAGAACTGAGCAAGGGAGAAATGATAGCATATCAGAGAGGACAGGTCTGTGTCATCAAATGGAAAGACAAAAAAGATGTCCCCGTGTCAACTATTCATAAAACAGAAATGACAGAACTTTAAAGAAGAAATGAAACTAAAACAGGTCCAGTGGTAGTCAATGAAAATAATAGTCCTCTAGGTGCTGCAGACAGAGATGACCATCATGTAACAAGCTTTCCTGTCATCAAAAAACAAGGAAAAAATATTATAAAATATTTATGCATCTTCTGGAGCAAACAATATGGAATTCATTTGTTATATATTCAAAACAGGGGGGTCACATTTGCCATTTAGATTAGGTCTAATAGGCCAAATAATTGAAAAAGATGGCCCAGTGAAACACCAACCATGCATCCATCATTGACATCTTCACCATTACATTCAGTGGAGAGATGTTTTATTAAAATTACAATCCCAGGGGCTGGGGATATAGCTCAGTGGAATAAGCGCTTGCCTAACAAGTGCAGGGTCTTGAGTTCGATCCCCAGTACCGCAAAAAAAAATAAATAAATAAAAATAAAATAAAATTACAATCCCTGGGAAAAGAGGAAGGGCCAACATGACAGTGTGAAGTTTGTTGTTCAAAGACAATGATGCAAAAAGATTCTGGAAAGAGCCCAGACACCACTGTGCAGACTGTAACATTGCATTGTGTGTTGAATGCTTTAAGATATATCATTCACAGAAAAATTATCAAATAAATTTGATCAAATTGTTTCCTGTTATCTTATAAAAATTAATGACAAGGTATGCAATTTTCAGTCATCCAGTATTTCAATGACTGGATTGATAAGTGATTAGGGGGCCTAGCTAAGTCAAAGGCCAGCATCCTGGCCAAGGCTATTCCACCCATCAATGCTGCCACAGAAGCTTGGATTTGGTCACAAGGTGGTAACTATGGCCTGTGTGAGCCATTTCAGAAAGCCAGTGAAAGGAGAAGTCTCACTGCCATGCAGGGAGAGGTGGATGGCACAGGATTGGAGCAATACACCTGGCAACTCTTTCCATGGAGGACAGCTGAGGCCTAGCTCAAGTGGGGTCATGAGCAGAGGAAGGGGATCCTCGTCTTCTCGTCTCTCTTTCAGAAGAAGCCTGAATAGAGCCATTAAAATGGCTGAAAAGGTGAGTTGTGTGAAAGGGGTGGAAGGTTTGGAGGAGAAAAGGACAACAGGCAACACAGCCAGACTCCCAGACAGGCGCGAGGACAGTTTGGGGACCACCTGTGCAGTACACGTAGGGAGCTGAGAGGGTGCAGAAGGACAGAACAAGAGAAATACAGACCGGCAAGGCAGCCTGCTGGGCGAAGGGTGCCTGTGAGTGTGCAGAGGCCTCTGTGGAGTGAGTTCAACTGAGGGGGCAGAAGTGGTCGGAGTGATAAATGAGGCAGCGGGAGGCAAAGGGCACTTCCCCGAGGGAGGGAGAAATGAGAGGGGGGAAGAGCAGGGCAACCAGAGCCCCGCGAAGGCAGACACAGGAGAGGAGGGAGAGACAGGGCCTGCAGAGGAAGGGAGAAAAGGCAAAGGTTGCACGTGGCCAGCACAAGGGCGGCCCCGGTAAGGCCTGGGTGCCAACCAGACTCTGGTCTGACACTTGCACCCAAGTCCTCCTTGCAGAGAGGGACCCACACCGGGTAGGCAGCATTCTGAATCTAGGTGACACTGGACTCTGGGCCCAGCCCTCAATGCTGGGAGACCCAGTGCTGGGAGACCCAACGCCAGACAGGGTATCCCTCTCCTCCCCACAGCTCCTGGCCCAAGAGAGAGGCAGCCTCAGGTAAGACGCGAGCCCGCAGCTCAGATACAGCCCCTGCATAGCCAGTGGCAGGCAGTGTGGTGCCCACAGCCACTGTGCCCATGGGCAGAAGGAGCCAGTCATGGAGCTCAGTCACTTTCGCCACACCCAGCCTAGGTACTGATGCAGCAAACCAGGTTCAAAGGATGTGGGTAGATTCCAGGCCAGGGGTGGGGTACAGAAAGCACTCATTCAGACTTTCTAAACTCTTAAAGTACTAGTCAGTTCTACAAAAAGCCTACATCTCAATTTTTCTTCTTTCCACTTATTTTGCCTCTTGTTTGATGCAGCATATGGAGAGCAAATATATCAAAAACAGTAAAAACTGCCATTTACCAAGAACCTGCAGCATGCCAGGGCTTTGCTAAATTTATCAAAGGGCACTAGAGCAGCAAACCCTTAGACACAGGTGTTAGTCCCACTGTACAGGTGACAAAACTGGGATGCACAGTTTGACTGATTCCATGCACATAATAATCAGAATTCAAGCCCGAACCTGCCTGACTCTATCAGGCTTCCCCTGTCTTCATTCACCACATCCCCCACCCAGTAGACAACAAGCCCTGGCCAACAAGGTCACAGACTCTTGGCAGCTCAGCTGTGGTGGGTAGGTGACTTCATCAGGGCTTGGGGAGCTTTACACCCATAGGGCTATTGTGCATGTCGAGCAGGGCACACTCTGGAAGCCCTACCCTGAGATCCTAATATACTTCTGGCCCAGTGCTGCTGTCAGAGCTTGGTAGAACAGTCAGTCATACAAGGCAAGAAGTAAAAAATTGAGCTTCCCACTTTGATCAGCTGAGCAGCTCAATGACATAACTAAGAAACTAGTTGCTTTTCACAGTTACTAATGCTTGTGAAAGAAATCTATGCCCACTGATGCATCTACCCACAGTCAAAAGATAGCTGCTGTGGCTCCAAGTGTCACATCTTCACCCAAAAACTACAAAAGCCATGAAGGGAAAAGAAGAAATATCCCTTCCTAAAAGTGAAAAACTTTCCCCAAGTCTCACCACCATCTCTACATTCTACATTCCATTGGTCAGAATGGTTTCTTTGGCACAATCCTACATTGGCCATTGGCAAATGTATCAAAACACCATTACTATCCTAGGCCCATGACCTGGCTGCACATTATAATTAGCTAGGAGCTTCTGATACCAACTTCAGACCAGTGAGATCAGAATTTCTAAGGTTAGGATCTAAGGACCGGTGTATTTTAAGATTTTTCTCTGGTTATTCTAATTTGCAGCCAGGATGGAAACTTTCGATTAATCAAAAGTCACTGCCCAGTGCTGGGCTGGCTGCCTGGAGAAATTCCAGGCTGTGCCAGCCCAGGAAGACAGCCAATACAGACAGCTGCTATTCGGGTGAAGAGTGTGGCTCGCCCCATTGGCAGGACTCTGAAGGTGTGGGACACAGCACAGAAAAATGTTCAGGGACAGGAAAGGGCATTGGAGGGGAAAACGCACAGAATGTGACCAGGGAACATGTGGTTGGGAGGATACTACAGTATACAGAATGCAAGTCTTTATCCCAAGCTCCTTTGGTAGCTCACTAAGCCCAAGGTAGCATGTCCCAAGATGCCATTTACCTCCTAGAGCCAAGGGTTTTTTCCTCCTGTATCCGTGGTACCCAAACAACATGGGAGAAAGGCTGTCTCAGCCATGGAATGGAAAAGGGCAGGAAATTACAGTATGAGTTTCCTGTGGCTTAGCCCTTCTTCCAGCCTCCTAAGGACTCATCACATCTTATGTGCTCATAAGGAATCCAAGTGGGACCAGGGGCCCTGCAGTTCACAGCGGAGAATCCTTAGGAAGGCTACAATATGAGAGGTCCTTCTCCACGGTGGTCCTCCCACCTCTCTTTTCTCAGTTCTTATTGAAAAACATCAGTGGTTCTCAGCCTTGGCCAAATCACCTGGGAAGCTTCTGGAGCTTTCTTGACATCCTGGCTGGTCCACAATCCACTAAATCAGAATCTCTAGGGACCGAGCCTAGGTATCATTATTTTTATATTAATACATCTGTAACTGACACATAGTAATTGTACATATTTCTGGGGTACAAAGTGGAACTTTGAAACATGTATAAAATTTATAGTGATCAGATCAGGGTAATTGGCACATCTATTACATAGATCATAATTTTGTGTTGGGAGCACTCAAAATCCTCTCTATTATTCAGTTTGAAACAGTCAATTATTTTCTGTCAGTCATAGTTCTCCTGCTGTGGTCCATGTACTGTGCTACAGAAGAGTAGAAGTTACTCCTCCGTTCAGCCCACACCCTGGGCCCTCTCCCCCTCGATCCCTTCCTTGCACTTCTCCCAGACTGTGATGATCACCACTCTCTTCACTACTGCTTTGAAATTAACATCTGGTAAGAACACACAGTACCTTTCCTTCTCTAACCATCAAAAACTTGAAAGCTTTGTATGCGATTCTAATGTGTAGCCAAAGCCGAGAACCACTCTCTCAGGCTGCAGATCACACTGTACCCGCAAGTACTCCCATTCCAAAAAACTCATGTAATGAGAATCTTCATCCGTGACTCAGAGTTGGAGAGGAGTATACTCTCAACATGTTGGATTTGTAGGTGAGGAAATGAGGGATATCATCTGGATCTGTTTCGGACAAAACAGGATACCTTTTATTCAAGACGGTGCCGGTATCTACCAACTGCTCAAGCCAGTGAGAGGAGACAAAGGAAGGAGACTTAGCAGAAGGAGAGTGTTAAAGAAGACAGTACCCTTCCTGTCTACCTACCCGGGGGGGGATAAACTTTCCTTGGGCATCTGTTTATATGGAGAAAGAGAAAATTATCCTGAGTTCAGGATAAAAGAAGGGAGGAAATATTATCAATGATGACCCAAAAGTTTACAATAATTGTGTTCATGAGACTGTGATTCTGCATGTTCCCTCAATAACCATTCACTGAGGCAACTGGGATCACACAGGCAGCCAGGGAACACGGATGCTTGGTTGGTACATTTATAACTGTTTGGTGGCACAGATGGCAGGGCCCTTGGTGT
Organism: Dinomys branickii; assembly: GCA_004027595.1. Taxonomy (NCBI): domain Eukaryota; kingdom Metazoa; phylum Chordata; class Mammalia; order Rodentia; family Dinomyidae; genus Dinomys; species Dinomys branickii. The sequence continues at coordinate 86,114 of PVLD010005546.1, forward strand.
CAAGGAATCTTAATCTGCACAATGCCTATTTGCTGGGGAGACTCCCACCTAGCTACTCAGGTCGGTGAGCAGCATAAATATGTCCTGATAGTTCTGGCTTCTCATCTGCTGTGACACTGGATATTTTTCCTGATCAAATGGGCACTGTTAGAGGCTGTAGGATGAGGAGCCGTGGCGGTGGTTCTAACACTGCATGCAGTGCACCGGAATTCTCGGGGTGCTTCAACACATCCAGATTTGGATGTCAGACCACTTGCCACCCAATTACAATAGTAGCCCTGGGGTGGGACTCAGGCACTCAGTAATTTTTTTTCTACTTTGGCAGCCAAATTTGAAAATAAGCAAGGCAGAAGAGTGATCCTTAACCTAGGCTACCCATCATGACTACTTGGGTGCTCCTAAAACGTGCAAATTCCAGGGCCCCATTCCCAGTCATTTTCATCTCACTGGCCTGGAGTGTGGCCTGGGCACTGGGATGTTTCAATGTCCCCCTGGTAGGATTCTAATAAACAGCCAGGGTTGAGATGGACTGACCGCTAGGCAATGGCAGATCATAGGCAGGCAATCACCCAACCATCAGAAGCCTTGAAAAGAGGAAGGTCCAGGTCTGTCCTACCTTGAGGAGCCTGGGCCCTCACTTGTCTTAGTAGCTCTTCAGGTAGGATCTTGCCCTCCCTGCTCACAGTGTGGGGAGAGGCATGGGTCAGCTGTGAGGTATGTGCCGTGGCAGTGGTACATAACCTGAGCTGTTTCACATGCCAGGAACTTTTGTAAACTGGATGCTAATCATAAATGCTCCAGGGAAGCATGTATCTGAAAGCACACTGTGGTAGATAGGTCTTTGGTAAAGTTAAGAATACATTTGTAAATATAGTCACTGCTTCTCAACTTGTATTCAGAAATAGGAAAGTTTTTTGTATTTTTGTTTGCCTTCCTCTGGGCTGGATATGCTTTTTAAAAATGAGCTCATTCTTAACCTCGTCTCTGGAATCAGAGCAAATACTGGCATTTAATGAAGCAGGATCTCTTTTAAAGCATGGGGGTAGAAATAGGACCACTTTTCAAGTGGCCGCACACAATGCTCTACCAAGCTTTCATGGGGTGCTGCTGCTTCTTGGGGGGATGTGTTATGTGCAGAGTTATGTGTTGCAGAGAAATGTTTTTATCGTACACACTTCTGCTTTAGTCTTTTGTTCTAACAATTCATTGAATATTCAGCTCTATTCTTTTGCTTTCCTTTTTTTCATGAGGTTTTTGAATGGGTTAAGAGGTCAGAGAAGTAGAAAGAGATGGATTTATTCATTCTTTCATTCTACATATAATGAGTGTCTACTGTACACTGGGTTATGTTATAGAAATAGCAGGTGGCCACTGTCATCAAATATCTCATCCTAATGGTACAGGTAGCACTGGGATGTAGGATCCTCAAAGAATAGTTAAACCAAATCCAAGGGTGTCCCAGGAGGCATTTTGCAAGACAGTACAGCTGAATAGGACCTGAAAGAATAGGGGAATGCTTTGGCCAGGTGTAGAGTGGAGGACAGTGCATATTTTGAACCATGATCTGAGTCTCTGCAAACACAGGGACCTTGAGAGAGCTGGGAAGGAAATCAGAATGGCCAGAGTAGGGTCCCTAGATGAACCCACAGCAGATGAGGCTGGTGAATTAGACAGGGCCGATCTTAAAAGGCATCATAGAATATGCCAAAAAGGCTTATATAATGCAGAAAATAATTTTTCCAAAAGCAATAGAAAGTTATTGAAGGATTTTGAGCAGGGAGATCAAACATAATCCAATTTGAGTTTTAAGAAAACCACTTTAGTAGCAGTGTGGTGGATAGGAGGAAGAAGAGATTAAAGCAGTGGGTCTTAACCTTGGCTGCACATGGGAATCACTAGAGAGCTTCAAAAGAAAAAAAAAAAAAAAAAAAAAACAAGCAAATGACTGGGTTCCAGCTCCGAAATTGTAATGTAATTGGTTTGGGGTGTGTCATGGACAACAGGTTGTTAACAGTTCTCCTTGATGATTAATTTTATATCATAACCTGACTGGGCCAGGGATGCCCAGACATTTGGCCAAATAGAATTCTGGACGTATCTGGGAGTGTGTTTCTAGGTCAGATTAACACCTTTGAATCCGTAGACTGAGTAGTTTGCCTTCCCCAGTAGGAGTGGTCCTCATTCAGTCCACTGAAAACCTAAGTAGAACAAAACAGCTAAGCGGAAACCCCTTCTGCCTCCCTGAGCTGGGACAGTGGGCTTTTCTGTCTTTGGATGTGGTCTGCAGCAACAAATTTCCTGCGTTCCAGACTTGCTGGCTTTCAGACTAGAATTTACACTATCAGCTGCCCTGGTTCTCAGGCCTTGCCTTGGACTGGACCAGCAGCATTAGATCTCCTAAGTTCCCAGCTTGTCCCCCAATTCCTTAATGTATATCACACATATTCTTACCCCAACTCCTTCTCTAGAGAACACTAACACACTGTACCAATGAGCCCCATATATCGCAAGGTTGAAAGTGACAGGTACTTGCAGAGAAATCAGGTGGAGGCAAAGGCAACAGGGTGTGTACTCTACGTCTGCCGATCAGGATCCAAGGATTAAACTATCTGTGAATTGAAAATACTTGGGAAAAAAATGCATCTGTACTGAACAAATGCAGGCTTTTTTTTATTATTTTCATTATTCCCTAAAACATATAGCATAACAATTTACATAGTATTTACATGATGTGAGGCATTACATGTAATCTAGAGGTGATTTAAAGTGTATAGGAAGATGGGAGACTTCCGGGAAGATGGCGACCAGGTGAGCAGCAAAACAAAGATTCTCCCTGATAGAGAGCTCCAGCTCAAGACAGGCTCGGCGCACGCAAGTGCTGGGACCGCAGCCGCAAAGTTCAACGGGCCACAGCAGCGAGGCGCGGGCGGGCCTGCAGTGCTGGGGGCCTGAGGCGCTGGGCGCGGCATGTGGACGGCAGCTCAACTGGGTCCTCGCACCCTAAGGGCGCCGAAGGCGGGCCAGACCCTCCCACCTCCCCACCCTGCGCCGCTCACCACCAGCGGCTGCCACCAGAAATTGGATTTTTGGCAGCTGCAGCATGGGGTGGACTCAGAGCCTGCGCTCCTCGCGCAGGCTGCACTAATCTGGGCTGCGGACCGGGGTCCCGCTCCAGTGTCTGTCCCTGCTGCCGGCGCCCTCCTCGGCCTGCAGCCTGCGGGCACTGTGGGGGCTGCGATTGGCAACCCCTGTGAGAGCACCGAGGAGACACAGACGTGCCAGGGAGCAGCAATTGCAGGTGAAGCATGAAATATCAGCACTTTGGGACCTTCCTGCCTGCACCGATTCCGAGACGGGTGAGCTGATTGAGCGCCACGACTGACCGGATTACTCAGTGGGGGAGGAGCTCGGCCCCCATGACTGCAGGGATCCCTGGCCGGGTGGGGGAGCTGTTTACACACCTCGGCCAGGTTTCTGGGTAGGGAGTAGCTCAGCCCACAAATCAGCATCTCAGCAGCCTTTTGAGCGGAACTCTTAGCAGAAAGATTAAGGGACATTCCCAGGAAGAGAAGGAGCCATTGGAGCAGCCTTTGCAATAGACCTTTGCCTGGTGAACTGCCTGGGTAATTTATAGCTCAATAGCTAGAATCTGATATCCAAAAATGGGAAGACAGAAGAACAAAATGCAGTCTCAGAACTCAACCCCACCCAGAACAAGTCCTGGATGTGAGGATATAGGGGAACCAGAAAGCCACACACCTGCAAGTTCTGAAACAATTGCATTCGAAATAAAGAAACATCTCCAACAGGCCATAGAAGAGATTAAAGCAGAAATAAGCCACGTACCTGCAATTTATGAAACAATTACGTCCAAAGTAATGAAACAACTCCATCAGGCCATAGAAGAGATTAAAGCAGAAATTAGTCACATACCTGCAATCTCGGAAACGATCACATCCAAAGTAAAGAAACAACTCCATCAGGCCACAAAACAGATTAAAGTAGAAATATTCTCTCAGACAAAAAATGAACGAAAACTATAATGGAAGAAATGTTCTGCACACATAGAGAAGACATAGATAAAAGAATAGAAGAAAATAGGAAACAAATGGAAACGCTACAAGAGCAATTTAGAAATGAATTACCACGAAAGAAACAGATCCAAACAGATGGCCAGGAATTGAAAACTTCCATTGAAAGCTGGCAAAACCACTTAAATGAAGCCAAAGATAGAATTTCAGATCTTGAAGACAGCACGGCAGCTAATGAGCATGAAAGGAAGGAACTCATAAAGTCATCAAGGATCCAAGAAAAATCAATCCAACAGCTGCAAGATGAGGCAAAAAGAAATAACATTCGAGTTATAGGAGTTAGGGAAACAGCAGGAGAAAACACAAATGGTATAAAAAGAATATTTGCTGTAATAATAGCAGAAAATTTCCCAAACATGGTAAAAGATACTGAAGTACAGTTAATCGAGGCATATAGAACACCAAAGACCATAACCCAAACAAAACCACACACAGACATATAATAGTCAAGATCCCAGACATCCAGCAAAAGAACACAATATTAAAAGCTGCTAGAGAAAAGAAACAGATCACCTATAAAGGAAAACCCATCAGAATCACAGCAGACTTCTCAACGGAAACCATGAAATCAAGAAGAGCTTGGAGTGAGGTATTACAGATTCTGAGACGAAACAACTTTCAACCCAGACTGATGTATCCTGCAAAACTATCCTTCAAATTCAATGGAGAAATAAAATATTTCCATGACAAAGAACAACTGAAGAACTTCATGAGTGCCAAACCAGCATTGCAAAAAGCACTAAAAGATATTCTAGACAGAGAAAAAAGTGACCACAATCCCAAGAACAACAATAGAAATAAACCCTCAAACAGAACAAGTAAACAGACACCAAAAGAAGGAAAACAACAACACGTAAATAACATGACTAGAATAAGCCAACATATAACCATTATAACCATTAATGTAAATGGCCTCAATTCACCAGTCAAAAGGAAAAGATTGGCAGAGTGGATTAAGGAACACAATCCAGTGATATGCTGTATACAGGAAACACATTTCACTCAAAAGGAAATCCACAGGTTGAAAGGTAAAGGTTGGAAAACAATTCTCCATGAAACAGGTCCCCAGAAAAAAGCAGGGGTAGCTATTATGTTTGCAGACAATGTAAACCTCAAACCAAAAACAATCAAAAGAGATAAAGAAGACCATTACATACTAGCTAAGGGAAAGCCACAAGAGGAAGAGGTAACAATCCTAAACATTTATGCACCAAACAATGGAGCACGAAACTTTACAAGTCAAATCTTAACAGATGTGAAAAATCAAATAACCAATAACACTATTGTAATAGGACCTAAACACCCCTCTGACGCAAAGATACAGGTCAACTGGACAGAAACTCAGCAAAGAAATAACAGACCTGAACCAAAAGTGTGAACAAATGGACTTAGTACATGTATACTGTGTTCCACCCCACAACATCAGAATATACATTTTTCTCAGTTGCACATGGGTCTTTCTCTAAAATTGACCACATTCTAGACCATAAAACATATCTACCTAAATGCAAAAGAATTGAAGTTATCCCATGCATATTATCGGACCACAGTGCAATGAAATTGGAAATTAATGACAAAGAGAACTCCAAAAACCGCATAAATGTTTGGAAATTAGACAACAACCTCCTGAATAACCAATGGGTCACACAAGAACTTAAGGAAGAAATTTAAAAATACCTACAAATAAATGAAAATGCAAGTACAACCTACCGGAATCTGTGGGATGCAATGAAAGCAGTCCTCAGAGGGAAATTTATAGCAATGAACTCAAATACAAAGAAAACAGAAAGAGAGCAAACAAATAGCCTAATGCTACACCTCAAACTCTTAGAAAAAGAGCAACAAGCCAAACCAAAAGCCCAAAGAAGGGAGGAGATTATAAGACTTAGGGCAGAAATTAAAGCAATTGAGATGAAGAAAACTCTACAAAAAATAAGTGAATCAAAGAGTTGCTTTTTGGAAAGAATAAATAAAATTGATAAACCCCTAGCCAACCTTATCAAAAAAAGAAGGGAAAAAACTCAAATTCATGCAATAAGGAATGAAAAGGATGAAATCACTACAGATCCCACAGAAATCCAAAAGATCATTAATACCTACTTTGAAAATCTTTACTTCTAAAGGATAGAAAATTCAGAAGAAATGGACAGATTCCTGGAAAGGTAGAAATTACCAAGATTGAATCGGGAAGACATAAAAATCCTGAACAACCCACTATCAATTAATGAGATTGAAAATGTCATTAAAAACTTACCAACAAAGAAAAGCCCAGGCCCTGATGGATTCACAGCAGAATTCTATAAAACATTCAGAGAATATTTAATGCCAACACTCCTCAAACTCTTCAATGAAATCGAAAAGGAAGCAACTCTCCCCAACACATTTCTGGAGGCAAGTATTATACTGATACCAAAACCAGAGAGGGACCCAACCAAGAAAGAGAGCTACACACCAATCTCTCTAATGAACATAGATGCAAAGATACTCAACAAAATACTAGCAAATAGATTACAGCAAATCATAAGGAAAATTATACACTACGACCAGGTAGGATTTATTCCAGGAATGCAGGGATGGTTCAATATTTGCAAATCAATTAATGTAATACATCATATTAATACAGCCAAAGACAAAACCCACATGATCATCTCAATAGATGCAGAGAAGGCTTTCAATAAACTCCAACATGCATTCATGTTAAAATCCTTAGAAAAAATAGGAATAGATGGCCTCTACCTCAATCTGATCAAAGCCATCTATGACAAACCAACAGCCAACATCATACTAAATGGACATAAATTGAAAACTTTCACTTTAAAGTCAGGAACAAGACAAGGATGTCCATTGTCACCACTCCTATTCAACATAGTTCTGGAAGCATTAGCCAGAGCAATTAGACAAGAGAGAGAAATAAAAGGAATAAGGATAGGAAAGGAAGAAGTTAAACTATCACCATTTGCAGATGACATGATACTATACATGGAGGACCCCAAAAACTCCACAAGAAAACTCCTGGAATTAATTGATAAATTCAGCAGCGTAGCCAGATACAAAGTCAACACCCAAAAATCAATAGCATTCCTATACACGAACAACAAACAGACTGAGAGAGAAATTGAGGAAACCATACCTTTTACAGTAGCAACGAAGAAATTGAAATACTTAGGAATCAATCTAACAAAGAATGTGAAAGATTTATTCAGTGAAAACTACAGTACTCTAAAAAAAGAGATCAAAGAGGATTTCAATAAATGGAAAAACATACCCTGCTCATGGTTAGGAAGAACCAACATTGTAAAAATGGCCATACTACCAAAACTGTTGTACAGATTCAATGCAATTCCCATTGAACTACCATCGGCATACCTCACAGATCTAGAGAAAATATGCCTTAAATTCATCTGGAACCAGAAGAGACCCAGAATAGCAAAAGCAATCCTGGACAATAAGGACAAGTCAGGTGGAATCACAATCCCTGACCTGAAATTATACTACAAAGCAACTGTAATAAAATCAACCTGGTACTGGCTAAAAAACAGACCTGAGGATCAATGGAACAGACTGGAAGATGCAACCATAATGAAAAACCCACTCAACTACCTAATATTTGACAAAGGGGGGGTCAACCAAACTCACTGGAAAAAAGATGGCCTGTTTAATAAATGGTGCTGGACAAACTGGCTTGCCTCTTGCCAAAAACTGAAAATAGACCCAAGTCTATCACCACGCAGCAAACTCAGGTCAAAATGGATCACAGATCTCAACATTAAAACAGAAACTCTAAATCTATTGGAAGAGAAAGTAGGTAAAAATCTTGAAGACATAGGAGTAGGCAGGGAGTTCATGAACAAAAATGAAACTGCAAGGGAAACACTTCAAAGAATCAATAACTGGAACCTCATCCTACTGAAAAGTTTTTGTACATCTAAAGAAACCACCAGCAAAGTAAAAATAAAACCCACAAATAGGGAAAAAAAATCCTAGCTGGCTGGCCCTCAGACAAAGGTCTTCTATCTAGAACATACAAAGAATGAAAAAACATGTACCTGTCCAAATTCAAAGACCCAATCCAGAAATGGGCATCTGAGATGAATACACACTTCTCAGATAAAGAAATACAAATGGCAAATAAATATATGAGAAAATGTTCCACATCCTTAGTCATTCGAGAAATACAAATAAAAACAACATTGAGATTTCATCCCACCCCAGTAAGACTGGCCAGTATGAAAAAATCATCCAATAACAAATGCTGGCAAGGCTGTGGAGAAATAGGGACTCTATTACACTGCTGGTGGGAATGCAGACTGGTGCAACCACTGTGGAGAGCAGTTTGGAGATTTCTCAGCAAACTAGGTCTAGAGGTTCCATTCAAACCAGCTATTCCCCTTCTGGGTACTTTCCCAGAAGATCTTGAAACATCGTATCACTGTGATATTTGTGCACCAATGTTTATAGCAGCTCAATTTGTAATAGCTAAATTGTGGAAGCAAACCAAATGTCCTTCCACAGAAGACTGGATTAAAAAACTATGGCACTTTTATATAATGGAATATTATTCAGCTATAAAGAGGGATAGATTTGGGGCCTTTGTAGGCAAATGGTCACAATTGGACACCATACTCATAAGTGAAATAAATCAGAGGTACATGTGCACGCAACGTATTGTGTCACTGGTGTAAGAACCTGAGGGTGGGAATATAAACTAAGAGACATGAAGGAAATCCATTCAAAAGCAAAGAACAGATGGGACGAGGGAAAGGAGAAAAGAAAGAAAGAGGCAAAAATGTATGTACGTATGTAAGTATATACATATGTGCAGGATGGCTAACATGATTCTACTATTGTATTATGTCACTTAATGTTAAGGAATAGTTGATGACTGGTTGTTTGATCAATCTTGTATGTCTATATGGGTTCTCCTGAGCATACATTTTGAAGATATCAATATGCAATGCAACAACTATTGTTGGTTTTCTGTTGCTTTGTCTATAATTCAATTCTGATTATACTGTTATTGTGCTACTTTATGTCTCTTTGTTAATGCTTTCTGTTTTTTTTTTTCTTTTTTTTTTCTGTTGTTGATGTGGTTCTTTTTCTTTGACACTTTAAAAAAAAGAAAAATTATATAAAAAATATGTAAGTAAGTATGTATGTATATGCAGCATATCTAACATAGTTGTACTACTGACTTAGCTCACTTTATTGTAAGGAATAGTTGATGATTAATTGTTTGATCAATTTTGCATGTCTATATCTATGTTCCTGAATATACACTTCGAAGTTATCAATATGGAATGCAACAACCATTGTTGATTCCCCGTCACCTTGTCTGTAACTCAGTTTCGATTGTACTATTCTTATGCTACTTTGTGTCTGTTTGTTAATGTGTTTTTGTTCTTTTACTTTTAAAATAATAATAAATAAGTAAATAAATAAAGTGTATAGGAAGATGTGTGAGGGCTACATGCAAATACTTCACCATTTTATATAAGGATTATAATATGCAAATTATATGCAAATAGCACACCAATTTACATAAGGTACTCGTGCATCCTTGGATTTTACTATCTGTGGGGATCTTGTGCTTCATGGATACAGAGGGACAGACGCATTCTGAGTAATGAATTGAGGCATCTGATGTGCTAAATAGCAGTTGATAGGGGGCAGTGGACAAGACCAATGTTGACGGTCAGTGAGGCAGAGAAAGGAATTGAGAATAATTCACAAGTTTGGAGTTTGGGAGAAGGGAGGGTAGGAGTAGCTAGAGTGGGACCCAGAAGAAAAAATGTGGTTTGAAAATGTGTCTGCATAGCCATGCCCAAGAGACACAGAGGTCAGCGGAGGACAGCTGGCTCTCTGAGCCAACAGCATGGTGAGAGGGGTCCATGTGCCAGCAAGAGTGATATGCCCAAGAGAGGACTTGGGTGAGCAGAGAACAGGCCGAGACCTGCTCATACTAAATGGCAACAACTGGACAGAGGAAGAGGAACCAGGAAAAGAAGCTCAGAGAGAGGGGGCAAGGTGCCTGTGAGGAGTCACAGGGAGACAGGTTTCACAGCACCAGAAATCAGCCCTGGGAAGTGCCACAAAGGACAAATTGGACTGGAATGAAATCCTCGGATTGTGCCATTGGAAGGCCACCGTTAACTTCAGATGAGCTATTTCAGTGGCATGGGCGAGGTGGAAAGCAGGAGGTTGCTGAGAATAGATGAGAAAGACAGAGAGAAACTGCAAGTGTGGGTTTGTTCTTTGAAGCAGTCAGATTGTGTGGGGGGGCGGGTGGTAAGAGGCCAGGGAAGAGCTAGGAGAGGATCCAGGAGCAAGACCTGTTTCTCAGCAGGGTGGCTTTAAAAAGGAGGTCTGGAGCTGGTCTGTGGGCGGAAAGAGCAGGCAAAGGGAAGGGCCGGGAGCTGCGGGACAGAGGAGGTGATGGATGTGCCGAGGGCTGCAGGAGGCCAGAGGGAAGTGGGGTGTCTTCCAAAGCACAGCAGAAGGGTCAGGCTTGGGCAGAGGGAGGAACAACAGAGTGGCAGGTGGTGAGTGGGACATTTGAGGAAAACGGTAAAAGTTTAGTTTGCTGCTTTTGCGTTTGCAAGAGGGAGCCAATTGGCTAAGAGTTGCAGACAGCTCTGAGGGGCCCAGCAGAGATGGAGCGTGGCCCTGGGACTATTGCCAGTAAGCAAGAGGGGACATGGCACAGCGATCAGTCCCGGGTGATAGGCCTTGGCATTTACCACTTCCGTCTTGCCCCGATTTGTGCTCTTCCACCCCATAATTGAAAGCCTCTGTAGAAAGAGAGGGCTACAGGCAGGCAGCTGAGCACCCCCAGCTCCTGCTAGAAAAGCACCACCTTGGATCTCATGCAGGCTTCCTGGGAGAGGCCCTGTACGTGACAAGGTCCCCAGGGTCTTGGAATTCACCTTAGCTTTGGAACCAGTGCTCCAGCCCTTTCCAGCTGTAATACGTACTGCCTTCCCAGCATGCCAGACACGCAGGTGCTGTTTACCCTGCATGGAACACTGGTCTCTGCTTTCTAGCTGAGTCTTCTTAAAGACTCTGTGTCAGTGTTACCTCCTCCCTGGCCCCTCCCACAGTCCTGCGGGGGAAAACCCCTTTGCTCTGAATGTCTTTGCATAGGCTTCACAAGGGCTCCGCCATGCTGCTTTCACTGGTTCTCAGCACCAACACAGCCAGCATGACGTCACCATTCTGGTACTAAGCAGATGAGGCCCAACCCCACCCCCACCCCGGCTCGGCATCCTCACCCAAACTGGCCATTTTCTGCACAAAGACATTCAGGCCTCTTTCCAAAACATGTGCTATATTTTAAAGCCCAAGCCCCTCACCTTACATTCGCTAGATACTACCCCACAGTCTCGGAAAGCATCATGTTTGTTGTTTTCTCAAAAAATTCAAAACGCCACATTTTATTTTTCAGAATGATTTTATATACCACACAGAAGTTCAGATCTTAGGCCCTAAGGCTGAGAAGCTCTTTCCCTAAGTGGCCATAAGGAAACACAGAATTTAAAAACATCAAAAGTTTAACTGCTTGGTTTTCCAAGCGTGAGAACCCTCTACTTCTGAGCATGAAACTAGTTTTCTAACAGATCAAGCAATGTCAATGATCTTAATCTACTCTGTAAATTCCTAGGTATGAAAATCATGTTCTTTCATTCTGTTTCTCTTAGGGCTTGGCATAGAGTTGATGTTTAATGAACAAGTTTCTGCTGAGTTGAAGAAGAGCTACAGGTACTTTTGTCCTCTCCAGGTCACCATGAAATAGAGCCAAGAAGCCCCAACTAACAAGGCAACCTGCTGAGCACTGCTCAATGTCCATCTCCTTCCAGGTCTGCTGCCATGATTTGTACTTGTGCTTTCCTAACCTGGGATTTGCGTCTGGGCACTGATGCTTAATATCTGCTGTACTACTAAAATTACTATGAATCAAGGAGCCTCAGGAGAGATAGAGAGATCTATCTAGCCTAAATTATCTCCAGCTGATCACCTTGTTCAGCAGGTTAAGCCCTGAAGAAATAGCTCCCCCAACCACATCTCAATATTTCCAGAAATGCTAAATACTGAAGCTACTTCCCCCTCTGCCCCAAGCCCACTAGTATTGCCTCGGGAGGCTCATTTTACAGACAAGGTAGCCGATGCTTGGAGAGGCTAAGAAAATTACCCAGAAAGTCAGAGCTTGTGAGGCCTTTAGAGATGATGTTGCTACAAGGGTCACATCCTACCTATCTCAAAAGCTATGCTGTTTTCAAAATTGTGCTAGATTGGCATGAATACTATTTGTCTAATAATATATCCTTTTGGAATTAATATATAGCTGGCACTTAGTAAATGTATTTATATAACAAAAAGAAGCATATGGGATGCCTTGTAAGGCTTTCCTAACAACAAAGTCTTATTCTCCTTGTCTCTCATGGTCACTGAAATTCCCAGATTACCCACTCTGTGAAATTAAGGCAGAAGCACTACATTAGGATACCAATGTTTTCAGTCATGGAGAGCATTCCAAATACATATCGAAGTATTTATTTTACCCAGGGCCTCATGGTAGATGCTGTGGGAAACACATTAAAAAATCATGAGCCCTCAGGAAACTTACAAGCTAAATAGCAGTTTAAGATGCTTCACAACAGTCGAAGGTAGCAGGCAGAAGAGGTTTTAGAGCACTCCACAGGGTAAACTGCCAAAGGAACTTTCTACCCAACTTCTGTAGGCAGGCACACACTATACCCTGACTGGTCCTCTTAGCAATCTGAAATAACAATTTCAGGGAAGTATTCCGTCACCCATCTGAGGAAATGAGCTTTGGTGGTTTCAAAGGGAGAGGAGATCTCAGAGGCCTTTAATGAGGAGTCACTGACGTAGCCTTGAGGAGAAGGAGAGCACAGCAGTCATTAGAAGAGGTAGTACACAGTAGGACAGATTAAGGAGGAGGTGTGTAGGGGGAGAATTTGGAAAGAAAAATCAAAATTCTTGGGGTTTGGGGTTTGTCTGTGCCACATAGAGTTGTCCTCACAGGCACAAACTACCACTTTGACTCAGGAAGGCTAAAAAATTCAAGGTAGGAAGAAAATCAAGTTCTGCCACATGACAACAGTTGCTTCATGTACAAGAAGAACGGCGCTTGGAATCACTTAGTGACCCCAGGTCCCACATTTCTCAAAATCATACAAGAGAAGGAAGGAGTCTGCTTTCAGCCAGTGGCACACAGGGGCTGGTGGGTACTGGTGCAGAGAATCAAGTATAAAATAGGAAATTTTTGCAGGCTAGTTGTGAAACTGCTGGCAACTGTCTATGGTAGGAATGATTATGGAAACAGGCAAAAGTTACAGATCAAAGCTTAAATGACAGCAGGTAACCCCCAACTTATAATGGTTTGACTCAATAATTTTCCAATTTTATGATGCTGCAAAAGTGATATGAATTCAGTAAAAGCTGTACTTCAAATTTTGAATTTGGATCTTTTCCTGGGCTAGCAATATATACTAAGATGCTTTCTCATGAGGCTGGGGCAGTGGCAGTGACCCTAGCTGCCTGCCAACCACACCACTGCATACAGAAACAGGAACTACTCTGCTGGGTGCTGTGTAGCGAACCTATTGTGTTGGTGGGTTAGAAATATTCAGTGCATTTTTGACTCACAGCATTTTCAACTTAAGATGGATACCTTAGGACATAACCTCATTGTAAGTTAAAGGGCATTTGTATTCTTTTGAGCCAGTTTGGCAGCACACCACTGTTTAGAGCTGTCCATAGTCTGTCTGTTCTCTGATTTGTACACTTAAATAACTCTGCATCATCTAGGGAACTTCAAGTTTAAAATGATGTGTGTAATGAACTTGACATTTGGGGCTCTCATCTCTAAGAGGCCAAGAATGTTTTCTCAAAGACCCTTGAGGCTTTCTACATAAAATTGAGCAGTCATTCCAAACTGTGACCTTGGACCAGCACCATTATCACCATGTGGGAATTTGTTAGAAAATGCAAATTTTCCCACTGTATGCCAGATCTACTGAGTCAGGATCACTAGGAAGGAAGCCCAAATTTTACAGTTTAACTAGCCCTCAAGGTGATGCTAATGCATGCTATAATTTGGGACACTGACCATAAGAACCTCTTCCAAAAAGTAAAGCAACTTTTATCTATTCACGTATTATGTGCATACTGCATACACCCACTCCATATAATCAACTAAGTGTCAGGTGTTTGATAAGGGCCATTGTGTCTAGGCTCTGTGATACAGTCAGCAGTAAAGATGCCCTCAAAGAGTAAACCCTGGTATTCATGCCTTTACTTAACCTCCTTCCACATCAAATCATGGTGGTCAGTAACAATAGCAAACTCAAAAATGCTAATTAGTGTCTTCTAAACTGGATCTTAAGTGGGATCACAGCTTCCCTTTGTCTCCTGGGGGCACTTGCACTCCAGGACAGTGCCACCAAGAGGTGAGGACAGTAAAACAGTACTATCAAGAAGCCCATATGAACAACAGAGACACCAATAACCAGTCCCAATCTACCAGCCATATGAGTGCACCATCTTGAAATGGCTTCCTCAGCACTATTTGAGCTTGCAGGTAACTGTTGCCCAGATCACTTCTGAGTGCAGTCTCATGAGAAACCTAGAGCCAGAAGCACCTAGCTAAGCCTCTTCTGCATTACTGACCACCAGAAACTCTGAAGGTTGAAATACTGTTTTTGGTAATTTGTTTCACAGCATTCAATGACTAATTCACTGTGGACTAAAAGTAGTTGATCGTAGAAATGAATATGGCAACATGCAGTCATTTGATGGTGCAAAGATACAAAAAAGGGCATCCTTTCGGAAAAGAAGATTATTGGTTAGGTAGAAAAGATACCTAGAGACTAAAATTATTTGTAAAGCATTACTTATTGATTTACAAGATGTGTCTAGAAAAACAAATCACTCATGAAGATTCTTTTTGTTTGTTTTGTTTTGGTTTGGTTTTTGACACACAGGGTCTATCTATACAGTTCAGGCTGGTATTGAGCTCACTTTGTAGCCCAGGCTGGTCTTGAACTTGCAATGATCCTCCTGCTTCAGCCTCCCAAGTCCCGGGATTACAGGTGTACACCACTACACCTGGTGTTCATGCAGATTCCTTAAGAAATAATTTGTGCTGCAAAGTCAAGTTTTCCATCCACCTTTATGCCCCTGACAGCATTTTAACCTGCCCCCTTTCTAAATCTTTTCCATTTTTCCTCCTCCTTCTCAACAGAGCAAACAGGAAGCACTTGCTGCTGATGAGGTGGTTTTTTTGTTGAGAATACTAGTTTACACAGGGCAATCAGGATGTCACTGTGGCTGTAAGTTAGAGACCAGTGCTTCCAAGTCAGTGATGGCCCTTAGCACACCTAGGCAGCACAGCCCTAACAGACAAGACCAACTCTTCAAGAGCACACACTCATGCCCCTGCTCATTCCTTGCTGTAATCTCATGATTAGCATAGGCTCCTGGTGTGAAAACTAGAGCTTGGAGCAGATGCATGAGGTCACCTGGATAACAAATGGCAGGCCTGTGACTGACTTCAAATCATGCTGTTTGCAAGGTCGCATGTGGCCTTCAAGGAACTCTCCCTTCCTTAGAAAGGTCTTTGCTATCAGTATCTATAACATAATATTTAGGGCAATGCTTGTTCATTGCACAAAATCTAAAGAGTGCCTAAATCAGGCTCCCCAGCCAGTCAATGGGAGTTCGCTTCTCTGGAGACACAGTGGCCTCCTGGCTCCTGCTCTCTCAATCTCTCTCTGCCCCAATCTGTCTCTCTCAGTCTGTCTCTCTCTCCCTCCCCTACACTCCAATACATACACACATAGTTATCAACATATGAAAACAAACACATGTGTACACACCCTATTGATTCTGTTTCTCCAGAGAATTGTGACTAATACACTCCCCAAGCCTTGCACTCCAAATATGTTGTCTTGTTCACTGATGTCTCTAGTGCCTAGAGAGCCCAGCACAGAGATATGCTCAAACATTTGTTGAATGTGTTCTGAAAAGTGTACATTGTCATTGATAAGTAGTTAACTGTGTAACTTAACAAAATTCTAGGCACAAGCAGCATTTAAAAATTACAACTTTTATTTTATGAGATTTACAGATCTGTCAATACGTACTTTTAGTGATCTTCTCATAAAATACCTCCTTTTGACCTAGATTCGGAAGCTGAACTACAGTACAGATACACTCTATCTCAGGTGTTCAGTGTTGCCACAGCCTGTACTCTTTAAGTGTCTGGCAGTGGGAGAACTCTGTTAGCCTCAGATAAACCTTTTGTTCTGAAATCATCTTCAGAACTGCAGACCCTTGCATCAGGTTTGTACTGTACCACACACGCATGAGGAATGCTGACAGTTTTCAGGGGATATGGAACACTCAGAGCCATCTCTCTTTTCTTCATTCTCATGAGGAAATTGTGATTATGAACCTCAACCTAGGGATTGGATGGATCCTGACTGGTGTGCATCAATTAGGTCCATCCTTGTCCCTACTTTTCCAATTTCTCTGTATCATGGCCAATTCCGGTCAATGAGAATGAAACAGAAGGCTTCTTGGCCATGTCTGAGGAAGCACTTTTTTCCTTGATAACATGGAAAATGCAGTTGACACTTCTCCTTCCTCTTATTTTCACACATCAAATGCAGACACGATGATTGGAACTGTAGCAGTCACATTGTAACCATAAAAAGCCAGGATAATCAAGTATCAAACATCGTCGCACTACTGAACTAAAGCCAAACCTTCCCACATCCACACTTTTTGTTATACCACAAAAATGAAATTATTCATTTAAGCAGCTTTGGTAATGTTTTCTGCTTCTTGCAGTCAAAACATACCTTAGGAATACAAATGGTGACACATTACAGTCACCAGGCTTACAGCAACTAAATGCGAAGCCTGTGTTCTTGGTCCATTTAAGCTAAAAGAAACAGCTACGGAGATCTTCGTTAGCTTCACAAAGCCATCTTTCCCAAATTATACATGGTAAAACCCAGGTAAATGCTGCCAAAGTTCAGCAAAGTAGCCTGGCCTAGCTGGAGTTAAGAAATGTTCCCTTAGAAATGGAGTTTGGTATAATGGAGCAATCACTGATGTATGAATGCAGAACAGAACATTCCAGCTCTAGCAACTACTAACATGATCACTCTTCTTCTAATAGCCTCATTTTCTCATCTATAAAATAAATGAGTCAAAATGGATGATTACTGAGATTCCTTCAGTTCTGATATTCTATGTACACTGTGAACCAAAATAAATTAGTTTTAAAACCATCAAAATTCTATAGCCTCCTACTTTGCTGGATGCTTTCCCACCACTATAGGTAAGTTTGAAAGGACAAACCCACATGCATTTGCTCATAAATATGTTTGGTTTTTCTCAGAGCGTATGGGGACGAAGGCGGCATCAGCCTCATGCCGTGGAAACATCAGATGAGACACAGTGTGGGTGTATTTCCCAGGAGGTGGGCTCCTCGGCTGCGCAGTGCTGAATCTGGGCATCCAAAGGCTCAGGCCTGCCATCTTCCAGAACTGCTAAATGCATGATGGGCTGATTCTGCTTCTCCCTATAGTGTTCCTGCCCATGGTAGCTAGCTGTCCATTTTCTCCCTTTAAATTAACACGATCTTTTTGTGCTGCCCTTGATCTTTCACTGAAGGGAAATTATCTACAATAGATGGCTCTCTCAGAGCTCAAGTCTGCTGTGCTGCTTGCATATTCATTCTTACCCAGACCACAGTGTCTCATCATACCATGCCTTAGCTTCTTTATGCTTCATGGTGAATTCTGAATTAGACAACAGACTAAATAATTTGAGGGGCTTTCTGCGGTAAATCCTAAAATCTCCCTTTTGTCTTTTTCACTAACTTACACAAGCCCAAGCACACACACAAAGCACAGTCACCAAGTGCTTTGAGCAACTGCAATGAGATGTTGGCACTGTGAGTGCCAAGTAGTAAGAGACAAAAAAGGACCCCCTCGCTGTATGGGATCTTACTATCAAGTAGAATTCACAGATAAGTGGATTGAATATTCTAATGCAGGGTGGTAAGTGCAGCCACTGACTTGTGTATAAGGCAACATTCGCCCAGTCTGCCTCCACACTTGGGGTCTGCCATGGCGCTCCTTCCAGGGGTCCTGTCTCTTTCCCTCAAGTGGTCAGGGTCCTCTTGAAGGGACTCAGAACTAGTGACTTATACCCCTTGTGTGTAAAGACTTGGTATCCAAGTGCTATAGGGATATGTTATAGGCCTTTGGGAAGGCCCAGTCGGAGGTCCTGAGGTAGTTAGGGCATTCCTTGGTGGGGACTGTGGGATCCTGATCTCTTTCAGCCACTCTGACCCAATTCAACCTGTGGCTATTTGCTCCTACAGACATGTGGACATATATCACCCTCACTAGAGGCCAAATAAATGGAACTGCCCAGTCTTAGACTCTGAATCTCTAACACAGGGACACAAACAAACTTTTTCTTAGGTCATTCATTATAGTAACACAAAGTGGACTACATAGCAAAGGGTTGTGTCTATAAATGAACTGACTTTCTGGATTCTCAGCACCACAGATTCAGGAAATGTGGGCTCCAGATAATGGAAGCTTTGCAGTTTCTAAATGAGCAGCATGGAGGGTGAGTGTTCTCAGATTTCTGGAAATAGGGCTGGGGCTAAAAAAAAAAAAAAAAAAACCTTATAGCCCAGGAGAGGGCAAGGCCAAAGACAGTGACCAGAACAAGTGTGCGGCTGGCACTTCCTGGGTAGGGTGTTCCTCCCACTGCTCTGATGGACAAAGTAAAGCACAGGGCCACGGAGAAGAACCTCTGAAATGATGAAAGAGCTGGAGAGTAAGACAGAGGCAGGACAGAAAAGAAAAGGAGAAGGAAGGGAAACTGGGAGACGGACTACAGCTTTTTGGGATATGAAGGACTGCCTAGAAAGAAGCATCCTCCTCCTCACTGACACAAGACAAAAAGGGTTTCTGGGGGCACCTAAAATTCTAGGAAGATCATCCTGAGAGTGGTGCTACTAATTTCCCACTAGCTGGGAAGGTAATAGATTCCCATCTCTGAGGAAATTGAAATGGAAGAGAGATTCTCATCACTACTGGATGACGGAAAGGGTGAGAGAAATGAAACCCAGGTCCCTATAGGTCTTCAGATCTACTTCCACCAAGTGGGATGTGTTTGGATGGTGTATGATCTCCAAGTTCCATCATAAAACTAAGGTTATGCTAAATGAGCGCAGTTACAGTAACGCTGCAAATACTCTAGTATTCATACTTTCCATTCCTTTCCTTTTAAAATTTAAATACCAGACTCTGAATTTATTAAAAGCATGGATATAAATCTGGCTGAATAACTCATTTGGGTCATGTTACGATAGATACTCCCTCCTAGTATGTAAATTGACCAGTACACTCTATTTTATGAACTTTACAAAAAAAATTATTCTGAACATTTCAAACATACAAAGAAGTACAGAGGATAATACACTCAACTCTACATCATATTCATCGCTCTGATTGAACAACAACAACTCTAACAAAGTTACTGATAATTCTACGGGGTTGAATGTCCTCAGCTGTCTACCTCACAGACAACTTGCTCAAATTGGGATCCAAACCACATTGTATTTGTGTTCTGTCTCAGAAGTCCTATGCCCATGTCTCTTGCAGTGACCTACACAAATACCTTGCATTCTGCATTTATCAAGTCACCCCTCTGTGGTGCCATTTCGCCTTTTCCTTTATCCCCTCTATTCCTGGCAAATACAACTTAGACTTTCAGTTTAATTAAATCTAAGTTTAAGAGGTTTTTTTTAAAAAAACAGTTCTGAAACAGTTTTAACTGATATTACAGGAGACACACACTGATTGGCTGTTCCACAATTTGTGGTGCTATCATTAATTAGTAACTCCAGCAGGTGACAGCCTGACTTCTTGCCATGGTAAAGTTCTCACCAAACTTTAACTAATGGATCCCCCATGGATGATCATCGACTGAGTCAGTTATTTCACCAGAGGTTACAAAATGGTGATCTCTAATTCTATAGTCCTTCCACATCTATTAATACATGTCTCTTTATTCATATATTTTAGCTTTAGAGGAAGAATTAGTGTGCAAATATACATCCATGGAAGTAGTTCCTGCCAGTGTTAAGGAATATTTCTCAGCTAAAATTAAAGATCTTGGTTAACGAAGACAATGGTGGATACAATGAAGAGGCAAAAAAAAAAAAAAGAGTCCAAGATCAGGAAACCAGAGAATCATTCTTAGATTGGGGGCGATAAGTCTGAGTACTCTAAAGGTCTACACATTATTCTGTATGGCTCTTATCCTATAAGTCCAGAGACACAAACCACCTCATGGGAAGGAAAAATGAAGTGTATAGAAGGAGAAATGGGGAAAAGAGAGGAGGAAGAAGAAACGTGGTATGTGGGAAATTTGGAGACATCAGGGTGTTGCCTCATGCTGGGCAAGAACCTGGTGGCTAGAGGCTTAAAGCACATCCCAACTCTCTTCATTAAAGCTAGAAGGAAAAACCAGTGCAAGGCCTACCTACCCTATCGCTTGTCTCCAGGAGGGAGGCCCAAGAGCCACTGATACTGGAGAGCAAGCCTGGTATGGCACCCGCCCTCCTTCCTCTGCTGGACAGCTCTTGACCAGCCGTGCATCTCTCCTCCAAGGGCAATGAGAACATCCTCACTTGTTGAACATGTCCTGCACAAGCCTACCTTGTGAGAAAGTTGGTACAGTGTTTGTTCACACAGCCATTACCCTCTTAGCAGCTGCTTTGGGAGGATTAGGAAGGCTGTGTAGATAAGTTGCTCAAGCTGCCACCGTGCAGTAATTAAATTTCCCAATATAAAATGTAGTTCTGACCACACTACCAATCCTGAGGCAGGCAGTATGGAGCGGTAGGAAAGGACAACCTCTAAGGAAGCCACAAAGTCGCATGAGGGTCTCTTTGTGCCAAGGGTGGGAAAAGACACATTCAAGTCAGAACACCTTTTTTAAATAGGTCAAGGTCTATATTTGCATTGAGTCTTACACCCATGGAGGCTCATGCAAAAATACAGAAGACAACAAAAAAAGGTTTTAAAATGATACTTAGAGAAAATAGCATAAAGGGACTGATACACTGATTGGTAGATGCATGACAAAGTAGTAGGTAACACAAAATAAAGTTCTCACTGAGGTTTTTAAGGGAAATCTCTATATTTGGAGAGAAAAAATTTGGTGGAGAAATGTACAACCTTAACCAAGGGAGCAAGCCTCCCCCAAATGCCCACAATGTACCAATTGTGCACGGCCTGTTATTTAAACCAAAAACAATGCTCTGGGTATCACATGCTCTGGGCATTACAGATGAATCGGACCTTGCCCTGGATTTGAAGATATCATAGTCAGAAAGGGAAGGCTACGATTCCTGCCCATGAGAAATTTCTCGTCAGGTTTGGGATACCAGTGTTCACTTATAATGGCTCTTAAGGGGCAAAGAAGGAAATTTAGCTGATCTGCATTTAGGAATTCAAGGGTAATAATATAGGAAAAAGGCTGAACATGCAATGCGCATAGGACAGGAAATAGCACCACTCACTAGAATTTCAGTTCACTCCTCTGTTCATTAAATCACTTAATAAAGACAGGATGCCATTCCCCCTACTACCACGATAGTCAAGACTCAGAAATACGTAGTCTCTGGCCTCTTAATCTCATATTGTGAGGATGCAAACAGAATAAATATAAAACCCATGTTGTTTCTTTATTATCTTTTAAAAATACGTGGCATATGTAAAGACAAGCATTTGTAAGTAAAATCTCACACAGCACTCACAGAATGCCAGCGAACTCACTAACCCGCCCAAGACTTACGTCTATTTAAGTAAAGGATCATTATAGTTACGGTGAGTTCTCAGAAATATGCATGCACTAAACTATGACAAGGAAGCATAGGGGGACCTGGGCAATTCTGTGATGTAGAAAAGTCTCCCTAAGTAATGCTTGTTGAGAAAAAACAATGCATGAGCAGACAGGGCCTTTGAAAGGCAGCCAGGCGCGGAATTTAGACTGTGTGGTAATAGGAGGGGTAACAATAATAATGGCAAAGATTTCTTGTCTTGGGGACTTATTATGTGTTCTGCTGCACTCTTTACACATCTGCTGAATCTTAGAGCGAGTCTGTAAGGTAAATCCTGTTTTCCTTCCTTCGCAGAAGAGGAAGCTGAGACTCAGCAAGGTGAAGCGATGTGTGCAAGGCCACAGAGCCATCAAATTGAGAACTCACATGAGGCAAGATGGGGCAAGAAACAAGAAAAATGACACTGGCTGCCTTAGCAGAGCTAGGTTCCTTTCACTCGATTGTTTTCTAAATGATGCACTTCCAAATACATACTCATTCGCTAAGCCTATCCATTAAGCATCTCACATTGGGCACTACCCTGAGCCTAGAGAGAATGTCTCACTCCCAGGGCAAACGGGCCTGGAGTTAAATTTATAGCCAATTAATGCTAGAAGCCAATAGCATTTCCTGCTTTGAAAAGTTAGCTTAGTTTTTCATCAAAATATTATTTAACGGCAAGACCCAAAGTGAAATGTTTCAGAAGACCTTTAGCAATTGTGCACTGCCTGTTATTTAAACCAAAAACAATGCTGTGAAAAATTGCGCTTCAGCATGAGCCGTACCAAATGGGATTGGCTGGCTGAAAAGGAGACACGATGATTGAAATATTTTCCAGACTATTGCATCCTTGAAGGGTTTAAACAGTGAGGAGAAAGAGAAGGAAGGGGAGGAGAATGATTTAGGGTGGTTCATTTACGAACAACAGGATTAAATTAACCTTGGGGGGTGCATAGTGGGAGAAATATGCAAGATTCAAGAAGCTCCCTGAAGGAGAAGTATGCTGGGCTGCCCAGCAAAGCCATCTATCATTAAAGTCATTTACAAGCAAACTTGACAAATTGCTAAGAAAATATATGATGGGCCACACTCCTAAGCAGCATCAGGAATGGACAAAGACATCTTTTCCATCCTTAATCAAAGAACTGTAATGGGCAGTGACTTTTAGCACAACATTTTAAGATAGACAAGCCTCAAAATGTGTCTTGAGAAACATCCTGGAGGAGTTGAAAGGGTTAACTTTGCAGTTCTGACTTTGTCCTGGAATTCTTCTCCTTGCCTGAATTGTTAAAGTATATATATCATTATGGCCAGAGCCTGACCTGGTCACATGGTGCATGGTAAACAACTATGGCTAGGCCTAGACATTCCAATCTATTACCATGGAAACCAAAAATGTATATAAGATGAGAACAAAGGCAATTAAGTGCCACATTCTCTGGTCGGGAATGGGGGGCAATGACCGGTCCAAATTGATCCTAAATTAAAATTAATTAAAACTCCATTTGTTCTGAATGAGTTTTTGGATCCCCTGCGGAGTTTGACCCGACGCAACAGTTTGGGGGCTTGCCGGGATACTCCAAGGTGAATTCCTCTTTTGAGGGGGCCCTGGCCTCTGGACCCCTGGCCCTCTCCTGTATGGCTTGGCACCCCAGCTGAATTCAGCTCTCACCATCCAGAGAGGGCTAAGGCCTGGAGGCTGCGGCTACAAAGAAGGACAAATGGAGTTTCAACCCTCCGACTGGGTAAGATTCTAATTGGCTTATCTTTCTCGAGACTGGGTTCGGGTTGGAGACTGGGTTTGGGACGGGAAGGGCCCTAGGTATTTTGCTGGCTTGTGGCTCTCAGACGTGAGATGCGGTCTCAAGCAGCAGGACTCACGCCCTCCGGGGCCGGAAGGAAACGTGAGAAAAGCCGCGCGGGGGTAAGCGGGCTTTTTACCCTCTAAAGGAGGGATTGCGTCTCTCTGGTGTATGTCGAGAGAAAATCCGGCTTTGTGTTCCAAACCAGTCTCTAATCTGAACTGACAAAACAAGTCGGAGGGGCTAAATTTCTTCTCCCGGGATTTTGTTGATTGTCTTGTCCGTCTGTCTATCTGTTTTAAATGCTTGTTCTGTGTTAACCGGGCTGCGCTTGCGTCATTCAGTGCGCTCGCGTCGTTCAGTGCGCTCGCATCCAAAGTGCGCCTGCTTTCTGAGATCACAATAAAATGGGTTACATGAGTTGGGGGGAGCTCTGATCGTACTCCTGCCTTTCCTACCTCTGGCAGCTGTTTACTTAAAAGCTTAAGAGGTCCTGACCCTGCAGGGCTGCTCCACAGTGCTGTAATTGCTGCTGTTGTGTGAAGCTGTATCTGCCGTGGAGACAGAGGCGGAGCCTGTAACAGATCCAGATAAAGGAGCAGGCTGAGCTGCCGCCCCCCCCACCCCACCCCCACCCCGCTTAAAACAAACTCCATTCAGATCGGTTTGCTAAAAGTAATGTTTGAGTTTCACCTCCCCATCTGGGGTGATTTGTCAACAGATGTTAACTTTGTTTACTTCGGAAGAGGGAAAAGCTTTTTAAGGCTGGCTGAGAAACAAATGAGATTAAACATGGGAAAAATCATCAGGCTTTTGAAAGGGCTTCTTTCTGCAGCTCATCATCCCATTGACCTACATAAGGGGACAAAGGTGTCACAAGCTGCAGAAATTTAAAAAAAAATATTACAGGGATAAACAACCAAAATAAATTAACAAATTGCTAATAATGAGTTTTTGTTTATATGCCTGTTAAATTCCAAAGTACAGGATGAGATCTGCCTGCAGCTTGCAGAGTCACTCCTGTCTGGGGTGAAAAACCCACCCCAATTCTCTGTAAGGAAACAATTGATCTTGTAATAGGAAAAGCTGATATAAAGTTAA